>OZ005734.1:280278867-280573867 GCA_963930755.1 Eudasyphora cyanicolor | reverse complement strand
AAATAAGTTGGTATACAGTCAAAACGGAAAATTTTACCTGACAGATGACGCTGCTGTAGAGTAATTTCGAAATAGCTTATTTTACAAAATGACACAAATAATCTACAGCTGTTTTTAGGGTGTTTTATAAAAAAACACATTCTTAAAAATCTTCAATCTCATATCAACAATATCAAACTAAATATTGTGTTTGAATCGTACCGCCTACTCAACAGTTTAGACCTTCAAACATGCTAATCAAACACCTTCAATCTAATCAGATGGTCATAAGGACGGTCGCTCTATTCGTCTTTGAAATGAGTTTAACTGGAAAAGAGAAAAAGGATTTTTTATGCGTTTCAAAAGCAACACCACCTTTCCGTGTTGAACACAGGAGAGCTCATGCCTCGGCCTTAAGGGCATTTCGTTCTCCTTTCTTAAAAAAGATTAACCAACAAAAACTCATATCGTGCAATCATGAAGTGATGTGGTTAAAGGGTCAGGTACCCGCCCGCCAGCCGTGTTTCTATGTTATCATCAACACTAAGGAGCACGGCAAGCACCAGCATCGTCATCATCAGCAGCATTGACATGGACATCATCACCAATTGTGTGTTATCACAAAGAGCCCATAAATATTAACAAGAAAAGGATTTTCCCTAAGGTCTTATTTTCCAAAAGAAAAAAAAAATAGTTAACAACTTCGCTCAATAAAGTAAAGAGTAATATTTCATGTTTAACAGGCTGAATGGATGGATGGACGGACGAGTTGAGCTGGTCCTTTAGAGAGCACTCCTTTTTCCCCATGGTGGTCGCCCAACAATGGCTGAGATTGCTTCTTATGTTATTCGAATCCACAATAGTTGTTCACTTAAGTGGTTTCCAATAATACACAGAGCTAAGGCTCATTTGTGTTTTTGAAAGAAAAAAAAATTAATTTTTCTTTATGTGATAATTATCATGATTGCATTTTTTGTTTTTCCTTTTCTTGGAGCTCTGTTGAATGGTGATGAATCTCATTTAATCACAGGTGTTTTATCAATCGGGTGGAGTTTTCATTACTTTGGGTTTCTTCCATATAATGTTCGGTTCGTTGTTAATTTTCCGTATTAATCAAATTTTCTTACATTATTTAAGTGCTTTGGACATGCAAATTGTATGAGTGGTACTCGTACCTGTACTCGTCGTCATTGAGCTCTTAATGACTGATATGCTTGATACATGCATGCATGCATCTGCACGGCATGTCAAGTGTTCATACTGCATTTTTTTGCATATTTTTCCATATAGCCGTATTTTCTTCTCTTAATCTTGAGATACAATCTATGCAAATTTTGTTTTTAATAACTTTTATTTGCTTCTTATAAGTAACTATTCGTATGTTGGACATATAAGGAGAAACACTTATTTCCACTCACTGTGCAATGCGGTTAGTGAGTGATAACCTATATTTTTTTTTTTATATATTTTTAATTTGCAACACGTAATGGAGAACGTATTAAGTTTTACGGTGGCTCTTTGTTGTTTCATTTTTATACAAATACATAGTTTACAATCTGAATTGCATTTATGTTTATGTCGAGAATTGAGATTGTTATCAAAATTAGTTTTGAAAAATAAAATTATACGCGGCATGTTTAACTGTTTAATCTTTGTTTCACTAATCCAGGAAGCAATTTTGAACAGTGACGTGAATTACTGGGGAATGGATTAAAACCAAAGGGATGGGAAGCAAGGGAAACAACCACTCCATTCTCTGGTATATACATTTAAAAAACTAGTAAAGGGTTTTCCAACAAGAGGTGTTATTTTGGTATTCCAAGAAAAATGCAATTTTTTGAGATAAATGATCGGATGTTCATTTTATAATAAAGAGGAAGGTATGCCGTTAATAATGAAAAACAACATCAGTCAAATGGCCACCACGACCACGCTTACAGGACCATATCCTTTTCATGAAATTTTCCATAACCAAATCACAAAGTGGCTGCCCTATGTCCTCGAATTCTATCTTTGAGGTCTTGAATCGACGCTGGTTTTGTTTTTGTCCGAGATCTAAAAACTTGTATTTTAGCTCGATATAGATTTTCAATAGCTTCGATACCTTATTTATAGTAAGAACTGTTAATTGTTATCAACCGCAATCTGGACTTCTTCAATACTGTCAAAAAAAAATTCTGTCGAGCCATTTTTTTAAGTTTGAAAACAAAAAATAATCCGAGGGAGCTTTTTGGGAATTATCGTGTGCAACAGCCAGACGGACGGACGGACATTTCTCAAATGACTTAAAATGGTCCAAAAGGGATTTCTGCAAATATATTTGAGGTCTTAGTTCACTCCTTCGATATGTTACACTTTTGGTCCATAGCAAATGATATACTTATATACATAGATAAATGTACTGCGACGAAGAAGGTTTGTGGCTCTCCTGAACATTTTGATTTTTTGAGATGTGCAGAAAACCACAGAACTGTCCTTCAGACCTAATGTTTTGGAAAGGCTAAGGAAGGCCAATTCCGCCTTATATTCTGCTAGTTAAGATGTATGGACGGACACCTCCTAAAATCTTGAACGGCATTGTGGTGCGACTAATTAGCGGTCCATTTCCAGTAAACTGAGGATGTTTCAGATAACTGTCTGTCTAAGCATTGCCGATTGATATTGTGGCTAGAGAAGTTGCAACCAGTGCGGCATTGAGATTAAATGAGGATATCAATTATAGTGTACGGGTAACCGATCTATTGGACTATACTCGTATACACCTCCAAGAGTATCTTTACCATTAAGATATCTGCCAGGGACAATTGTGTCGGTAGAAAATAAACTATCTCCACTTCTATGCACTTGTTTCGCTGGCTTGATAAGAAGAACTTATGACGATTTCTTTTCTACAAAAAAGTGCAACATTTTCGTTGCACTTTTCCCTAAAACTGGACTTTATACAAATTTTGGATTTTTGAAAAATTGGCTATGTTTAATTCGATGGACTACACCAGTTCCGCACCATTAGGCCTGATCATAGACCATATTTACAGGGTCTATCAACCGAACTAATGGCAATAAGGGAAGTTGCCAAGCGAATCTGTCATTAAATCTCTGGAGGCTACATGCATTAATTCACAAACAGCTATCGACTGCAGCAGATATCTAAACGGGATGGCTGAGTAGGTTATCATATACCTTATATGGATATATGGCCATAAGATATCCCAGGGAACTGCAAAGCCAATGAATTTGATAGTAATGGAAGTCGATTTATGCAGTGAGAGATGAACAGAAATTGACACCTGAAGGATCAAAATATCTTCTCGCACTAGAGAGGAAAAAGAAGGATCAAAATATCTTCTCGCACTAGAGAGGAAAAAAATGTCTACGTTAGTTTCAGTTCTGATGGGAGACTGCTTGATCGGCAAACAGGCCAGGTTGTTGAGAACTGAGTCAAATGATGAGGAAGCGATGGAGAGCATTCTTTCGTCTTTCCGGAAGGTACAGCATTTTTTAGCTCATTGATTTGCGACTCAATTCTGAGAATTGAACGTGAAAGTAGCCCCAAAAATAAGGACTTCTGCATCATTCGTTTAGTCAAGTTGGCTAAATTAATAATTTAATGGCGATACTATTTTTTTGCTCAAGGTGGATTAGCCCTTTTTCCATATTTTTCGGGTATACCGTACGGAATATCTCTTTTGTGTCTGAAGCAATGTTTTAGATAATGAATAGTAGAAAAAAAATAAATGCGGAACAACCCTACTTCCAATGCCTTGAAAATCACAAAAATGTTCTGTTTTATACGTATGTATACATATTTTTCAATATTTTACTTTGACAGATATTTTATGACTTTGTGGGAATTTGTGCGATTTTTAAGGCACTGGATGCACTTTTTTCGGGTGGGTTTGCATGTTTTTATCCTATTCAATATCTACAACTTTCCTTCAGATACAAGAGAGATCTTCTGTACGGTATACCCGAAAAAATATACAAAGCATGCTAAAAATCCAACTTGAGCAAAAAATCGTATGGCCATTAAATTATTAATTGAGCCAACTTTTTTTTTCCTATTCAATATCTACAACTTTGCTTCAGATACAAAAGAGATTTTCCGTACGGTATACCGAGAAAAAATGTAGAAAATGTGCAAAAAATCAACCTTGAGCAAAAAAATTCGTATGGCCATTGAATTATTAATTGACTTGGCTAAGCGAATGATGCAAAAGTTCTTATTTTTGGGGCTACTTTCACGTCCAATTCTCAGAATTGAGTCCCAAAATCATGTGTTGTACTGTGTAATCTAACATAATTTATCCTAGTCTACTCAAATACACATCTGTGAAAAATATTAGGTGGCCCATCTAGCGGTTACATTTTGAACTACGGTTTGACTCCGTTGGACTATTTTTGTGTGGAGCCGTTAAGATTAAGTGCCACGCCAACCATTCAGAGACGATTCAGGACTTGAAACGCGCAATTGCAGCCATATAGGGCCACACAATCGAAAATGTGTTGAAAATTGGGTAAACAAAGAACGGACTACTACAAGGCCACCCGCGGCAGCCATATAAATGAAGTGCTGTTCCATCATTATCCGGAATGCTGAGGCATTATAGTGTGACGAGGGTATATATCATTTGCTACGGAAAAAAGTGTAACACGTCGAAGGAGTGACCTAAGACCCCAAGTATGTTCGGAGGAAATCCGTTTTGGGCCATTTTAAGTCGAATGAGCAATGTCCGTCCGTCTGTCTCTCTGACTGTCTGTCTGTCTGTCTGTGTGTCTGCTGGCTAGTGCGCACGATAACTCTCGAAAGGAGTAACCGATTGACCTCAAATTTGGTATGTGGTAATATTTTTTTCTATCTCCGGCTAAGTTCGAAGATGGGCCATATTGGTCCACTCCTTCTAGTACCTCCCCCACAAAGGGTTCAAATGTTGTGAAATATTGATTCTTTAATAACTGCTATACTACTTATTCGAATCTTTTGAAATTCCACACATAGTATTAGCTTATTAGTCGTTATCAACTCGAGAAAAATGGGCGAAGTCGCCACGTCCCTTTTGGTACCTCCCACACAGATGCACCATTTTGCACCAAAAGTTAACAGCTTATAACATTAATAACGGTGTATAAAAATACTTGAAATTTTGTACAGTATTATGCTTTTATATTGCCTACAGTCCAGGGAAAAATGGGTGTTGTTGTCACGCCCTTTTTGGTACCTCCCACACAAAGGTACCTTTTTTCACCAAAAGTTTACAGCTTATAACATTAAAACCAGTGTATAAAAATACTTGAAATTTTGTACAGTGTAATGTTTTTATAGTGTCTATAGCCCTGTGAAAAATGGGCGTTATTGCCACGCCCCTCTTTGTACCTCCCACACAAAATGCCCAAATCATACCACAATTTAATGTCTCATAACGTTTATACCAGTGCACATAAATGCTTATAAGTCGGCACAGTGCAATGAATTTAAAGTATCTAATGTTCAGCAAAAAAAAGGTGTATTTGATAAACCCCTTCTGGTACCTCCCACACAAATTGACAGAATAATTCGAGTAATATTCAATATTACATTACTCACAAAGTGAGGGTATACCTTAGTCGGTTTACCCGACTGAAACTTTCTTACTTGTTTATAACAATTTTAAAAGGCAACTTTTTCATAGGACATTTTTAGAACATACCATGATATACATACATACATTTTATTACAATTTGAGTGCGTCAAAATCCCAAAATGTGTACCACATAAATTTGTGTAGCTCGCATTGATCAAGGTAATTACCTATTGGGATACGATTTTCATTCCTGAAATGTACCAGTCACTTACCTAAAAAGAAAAGAAAAGAAAAGAAAATATATAATTTAATATTTGTGAAAAGGATTGAAAATTAAATAAAATGTGTTGATAACAGTGGGTTGGGTTATACTTTAGATTTTGGTCAATAATAAAAGAAAAAAAAATCATAGGGAAAAAAGTAAATATTAATTATTACAATCAATTATATCAATAAAAAACTGATTGCTTGAATTCAAAATTTAATCAATTTAATTAAATTATTGGATTGTTTATGGGCATGTCCCAGAAACAATCCACCTACCAAAAATATTTAAAATTGATCAAGCTTCTTTTTATAATTTTATACATACACGGGGCAAAATCGCCTTTTTTAATGTGTTTGAACCCGAAGAAAATATATTTGGAACACAAATTTTTAAATATTATATATTTCTTAGCAAATAAACACATATTGGGATGTAAACCAAAATTTGTGTAGAACAACATCTGCCCAAACATATAATTTTTTTGTGTGCTAAAAATAATGTGTTTAGAGTGTATCCTAAACATATATATGTTTCAAGCCGACAATATATTGCAGAAGCTATTTTTTTTCAGCGTGTATATATAAATAAAATTATTTCGATGACCATTAATACAAAAAAATATTATTAAAGTTATAAATAAAATAACATTAGTGCATGGATGAAAATCGTCATTCTTTATATGTTTGAATTGAAAGAAAATATATTTGGAACCAAAATGTTTAAATATTATATTTTTTGAACAAATACATTTTATTTGAAAATCAATAAATGTTGTTTGCAATGCATATATTAATATACTACAATAAAATCTATTTGGGAACTGACTTTCACAAACAAAATATTTGTTTACACACAAACCATGTTTTTGTTTAAATTTTATTTAATAAGATTTTTAAAACTTTTCTGACATTGTCGAATTTTAGTTCTAATTTTTACCAGATTTCGTGTAATACTTTATAGTTAAAAATGTCATAAGCAGCATTTGCTTTTGTTTTACAGCACTAATTTTTATTTATTAAAAAATTTTTTTGTTATTATTACTTATTTTAAATATTCCAAAATCATCACTTGCTGTCAATCCATCAATGCGATTTATCACTACCTAAGATTGTACGATTTAAATTAATATTTAAACCAGAATATGTTTGAGACAATATAAGTATACTACAGAAGAAATATAAATTATTTTTTTTTTAAATAAACACAATTTTTTTTTATTTATTGCTACTCTACAAAATGAAACGTGCGTCACGTAGCACGCGTCATAAAGAGTTCAGGGCTTTTTATAAAAAACGACAAAATTGTTTAGCTGCAAATAAGTTATTATAGAATTGTCTTATCTTTCTTTTAGGTATTCGATTTATTATTTTATGCAAAAATTTCCTAAAAATTACGAAAACACACCTCAACTTTACGTTACTTCCACTTTTTGTAGCGTGCGTCACAAAACTTTGTGATTAAATTTTCGTAAGAAATACCAGTTAAAAAATTATGATTTATGCCATTCGAAAGTACATTTAAATCCCACTAAATGCTTTGTATAAGTTGAAGTTATCTTTTTTGCAATACCAAAAAATGTAAAAATTTTTATGTAGGGTTCTTCATGCAGAATTTGCACATATGTTAAACATTTTTTTTTGTTGCAATTGTTTGCTTGTTATTTTGCTTTCTGTGTGTTGAGTGTTTATTTGAATTTATTACATTTTATGTTTTAATTTTCTAACAAGAAATGTCTCTCCTCCCTCTCTCTCAGATCCTTTTCATTGTAATCATCCTCATTTATGTAGCCTTTATACTCGTATTTCATTTGGGAAAGTGGGATAATATAATAAATGAAAAAAAAAACTCATTTACTTACTGCCAAATAACATGAACAACAAATTTGCACAAGTTTTTCATTTCTACATAATTTTCTGGGGCTTTGGGGTTTTTTATAATCTACGTTTTTTAATACAATTATATATGTGGTTTGGAAATAGGGCTTGGGTTTGGGTTGGTGAGCAAGTCTGTCTCCAGGGTGCGTGTGTACCACATTATTATATTTGCAAATTTTATGATGACGACAACTTACTCGTAGCAGCAGCAGAAGAATGACAACAATGATGGTGATGATGGGCGATGACTGTTGACTGGTGTGGTTATGATGATGTTGTAACACATTTTCACACCCAGGATTTCCCCCACTCAAGATCCAAGAGTACAGAATTGTTAAAGTGCTGCTGTAGTCTTGTTGGGGCTTATGAAAACTGACCCAAAACCAAACCCCCCAAAAAAAGGAAGATAAACCTCATCCAACAAATATGCATAAAATATTTATGTACGTGTAAAAAAGTAAGGCATTATTTTCGAAATCTATGAAAAGAACATACACACACAAATCCTCCGTGTCCAAAATTTAACATGATCACGAACACGACCGAACAGTCAATGGGGACAAAAAGGAACCAGAGCAACAAGAAAGAACCACGTGTAGCTCGACACCGGAATATTTAAATATATTTGGTTTAGTTACCTTAACGCTTGCACACTCTCTCGGTTGCCTTTGCTACTACAAAATATTCTTCAGGCCGGAAATGTAAAGTTATTTTCTCCTTTACCCCATTTCGTTTCTATCTTCACTGTTTCCTAGACGGAATACGACGAATGCAATGTGTGTCTACGACGTGGTGCTAGGCGTTTTTGAGTTGTGAGGAGCACGAAAATGCCGCCACAAAGGAATGAATGAATGCGGTCATGTTTTCTACATGTTCAGTTCTGCTTAAAGACTGCTTAAAGCCGCCTAAATCCTTTCCTAAGTCCCATAAAGTAGTGTTGGGGTTATGTCATAGGTTCTTTGTTTTCAATTTGCGGTGGAATTTATTGTTGGTTTAAGGATTGGCGGTCAACAGGATTTTCGTCACCCTACCGTGGGAGCGATTAAAGGTTAGGCAAACGTAGCAGTAACGTTGTCATAGCGTAACGAATCAGGTGATCAAATATGTCACATGGAAACAAGAGAAAATGCTTAGACATCGAAAAACGTAACGTAAACTGAACAAAAAACCTCCTGAAAATTAGTTTTTGAGTGATACGTTAAAGTACATTTACAAACAGCTGATTAAAAAGTGAGGTTATTTAAAGAAATAAGCAATTTATGCGAAACTTTTGCAATGTCCCGATTTACACTGGCTGAATGTTCAGCAGATTATCGGCGTTTTTTAGGAGAGAGGCAGTCGGCAAGAGTGGGGAAAAACTCTCCCGTACTCGGGCTGACCGTTTTGTGTTTTTCACTCGCACTTTGAAACAACAACAATTCACACAGGAATATCCGAAAAAAAAATTACGTGTCTAAACGCAGAGGCAAGTTTAAAAGAGAATTAGTGGATAATCTACTGAAAAAAATCCTAGTGTAAATCTGGACAATGCAATGCAAAATAAGAAAGAACCAATCTGTCACCTGGAAACAGAAGTAAAACGTAACGTAAACTGAAAGAAGAACCTCCTGACCTCCAGTTTTGGACGATACGTTAACATGCTTTTGCAAATAGATGATTAAAAAGTGAGATTATATTGCCTTTAAAATCAGTAAAACACCAAAGAAAGAAGAAATGTATGCGAAACTTTTGCAATGCGAGGCAAAATAAGAAATGACATTTTGAAATAAGACAATTTTGTTCTGAATGTCTGAATCTTATGGTAGATTTTTACAGTTTTGGTTAATTGCTCATGCGAGCAACGTTAAGGTTACGTTAAAGTTAACTTACGGTTTTGTTTTTCTAATCCAGCATTAAGAAAGTTTGAAGGGAAAATTATCCGTATGCAAGTGCACTAAAAGAACTGACAGACAGAACTGAAGTACAAACTGGACCTGCAGATTTTGTTCTGGCCTTTTCCGTCACATAGAAAAATGTCTGCCCTCTTTCTGAAACTTTGGACAGTTTGGGATTTTTGGAATTTCATTTGGAAGCGATTTTGTCCAATGATGTACAGAATGTTTTTTATCTATGTACTAGCTGGAACTGTAGACGTTGTTCTGCTCTTTCCGTTACGTAGAACAATGTCTGCCCTTTCTCTGAAACTTTGGACAATTTGACATTTTTGGAATTTCATTGGAAATCTATGTTGTCCAAAAATCTGCAGAATGATTTTCATAAATATACTAGTTGGATCTGTGGAAGTTGTTCTGCCCTTTTCCGCCACGTAGAACAGTGTATGCTATTCTTTAAGAACTTTGGACGATTTGGTATTTTTGGAATTACCATCGGAAAGCTTTTTTTTAAATTACAGAATCATTTTTATCAATGTACCAGCTGCACCTGCATACGTTGTTCTGCGCTTTTCGTCACGTAGAACAATGTCTGCTATTCTTCTAGAACTTTGGAGAATTTCGAACTATGATTGGAAAGCTATTTTTCCAAAAATCTGCAGAATGATTTTCATAGATATACTAGTTGGATCTGTGGAAGTTGTTCTGCCCTTTTCCGCCACGTAGAACAGTGTGTGCTATCCTTTAAGAACTTTGGACGATTAGGAATTTTTGGACTTAAAATCGGAAAGTTTTTTTTTAATTTACAGAATGATTTTTATCAATGTACCAACAGCACTTGCAGTCGTTGTTCTGCGCTCTTAGCCACGTAGAACAATGCCTGCTATTCTTTTAGAACTTTGGAGAATTTGGAACAATAATTGGAAAGCTATTTTTCCAAAAATGTACAGAATGATTCTTTTAATGTACCTGCTGGACCTGTTGACGTTGTTCTGCGCTTTTCGTCACGTAGAACAATTTGTGTCATTCATCTCGAGCTTTGGAAAATTTTGTATTATTGTAATTGTGATTGGAAAGCTATTTTTCCAAATATTTGCAGATTGATTTTTGTTAGTGTACCAGTTGTACCTGTAGAGGTTGTTCTGCACTTTTCCTCACGTAGTACTATGTCTGCAATTTTTGCAGAACTTTAGACAATTTGGCATTTTCGGAATTGTCATTGGGCAGCTATTTTTCCAAAATTTACAGAATGTTTTTTGATGATTTTTATTAGTGTAGCAGTTGGACCTGTAAACGTTGTTCTGCACTTTTCGTCACGTACAACAATGTCTGCAATTCTTGTAGAAATTTGGACAATTTGGCATTTTTGGAATTGTCATTGGGCAGCTATTTTTCCAAAAATGTACAGAATGATTCTTTTAATGCATCTGGTGGACCTGTTCTGCGCTTTTCGTCACGTAGAACGATGTATGTCATTCATCTCGAGCTTTGCATTATTGTAATTGTGATTGGAAAGATATTTTTTCCAAAAATGTGCAGAATGATTTTTATTACTGTACCAGTTTGACCTGTAGACGTTGTTCTGCACTTTTCTCACGTCTGCAACTCTTGTAGAAATTTGGACAATTTGGCATTTTTGGAATTGTCATTGGAATGTTATTTTTTCAAAAAAAGGCTCAGAATGTTTTTTATTAATGTACTAGCTGGACCTGCTGGCGTTGTTCTGCGATTTTTGTCACGTAGAACAATGTATGCTATTCTTCTGGAACTTTAGACAATTTGGCATTTTTGGATTTGTCATTGGAAAACTATTTTTTCAAAAAAAAAGGTGCAGAATGATTTGTAGAACTGTACTAGCTGGACCTGCAGACGTTGTTCTGCGATTTGCGTCTCGTAAAACAATGAATGCTATTCTTGTGGAACTTTGGACAATTTGGCATTTTTGTAATTGTCGTTAGAAAGATATTTTTCTAAAAATACGCAGAATCATTTTTATTAATGTGTTAGCTGGACCTGTTGATGTTATTCTGCCCTTTCCGTCACGTAGAATAACATATTCTTCTAGAATTTTAGGACTCTAGGATAATTTCATTTTTGTTAATCAATATATTATTTCTCTTCGTATATATTGTCTTCCCGATAGTGTAAGAAGTATTTTCCCAAAAATGTCAGATTGATTTTATTAATGCTTTTGCAAATGTTAATCTGCCATTTTCCGTTACGTAGAACTATGTTTGTCAGGCGTTTTTCTAGAACTGTATACAATTTGAGTTTTTATAAGGCATGGCTCTTTGGAGCTCCACCTAGTAGACCATAACATACACAGCTGTGAAACATAAACTAGACTTTGACTTCTTAAATGGAAAGCCGCGGCTCGATTGGGATGAGGATTTACTACTAATGGGAGCCGTGTAAATTTGAAAAGTGCAAATTTTTATAATACACAGAAAATTAAGGTCATTTCTGTGCGAGGATGTTTGCCTTACCTATTCACAGTGTTTCAAGAGAGCCTCAAAGGCTGAGAAGCCAAGACCTAAACGCAAAGTATAGTTGCCAGCCGAATATGTTCTGAGAATAAGAACTCATGCATGGTTATAGATATCATCGACGGCTAACAAATGCGCGGAGAAAATATCCCACTTTGAGCGCCCCAGTAGGTGAGTACGTAGCGCTGGGGTCGGGGTCCAATTCCCACCAGAGGCTCTGGTCTGTTGCTACAAAATCTAGCCACATGGTCTTTGCAATCCGGCCTTTACCTGGACCGTAAAATTATAATATAAATTTACTTTGTATTGTAATTCATGTTAAATATCACAAAAACCATTGTTAAAATATTCATAAAACGAGAAAGAGAATCTCGCATTTGCTGTTCTTGTCTCCCTAAATGCAGGTACAATTATGTGTGAATCTTCCAAGTGAGACAAAATTTAGCTAAAACCCTGAGGAAAGAGATCGAAGAGTACTTCTACGTTTTAAAAAATCTAATTAATTTCTGACATTCGTACTAAAAGACGGGGTAAGCATAACGTTATAACTTATGGTAGTGCCGAAGATTAACAAGACTTCAAATATTGAGAAAATTAGTTTTAGGTGAACTTTTCGTTTAAATGTTTTATTGTTTAAAAAATACTCGATGAGATTAAAACGTCAGTGAAAATAGTCAAATTTTATTCTGAAATTGAAAGTTAAATAGTATCTGAAAACTTGCTAATAAAAATAATATTTATTTCTCTTCATCGAGGTTTGTGTGTGGATATCTTTGCATTTAAAGTTATTTTTGGGCATAAAAAATATGAATAAGACCGAGAAACTACTGAAATGCGGAAAATTTTCATGGCATAAATAAAGCGTCCCGTGTTCAACACTCGAAATTTTTTATTTTTTAAAATTTGTATACGTGATAAATGGCGGATTGGTCATGTTATTCGCAAAATTCAGAGGTATTTTATACTGAAATTATATTTTAAGTAGTATCTGAAAACTTCCTTTTAATAATAATATTTATTTCTCTTCTTAGAGTTTTATGTGTGGATATCTTAGGATTTAAAGTAATTTTTGAACATAGAAAAGTTGAATACGACTTTTTCAAACCATATACTAACGTAATGCGGAAAATGTACATGACATAAATAAAGCACCCAACGAGAGACTTGAATATCTTGACTTATACGCGTGGAAATTACTATTTCTTAAAAATGGCGCCCAACTATTAATCTAATTTGGTTTCTAATCAAAACTTTAATTGGTTATTCTTAAGCTTGCCATCCTTCGTATATTTCACAATTTTATATGTTTATAATCAAACAATATTATATATCGATGGCTTATATCCAAAAGTGGCTATATTAAAAAACCAAATTTTTCAGGAGAGGAAAAAAACTGTTGAATTTTATTATTTCGCGATTATTTTGATATGATATGAAGTAGGAATTCGAAGGAATAAATTATATACGTTCGTATACCTAATTCATCTTTATATATAAAATCCTTTGTACGTTTGTTAGTAACGCATGTTCTCCGAAACCATGGAAGCGAATGGGCTAAAAATTTAACAATATATTCAGTGAGCGGTCATTTGTGTTTTAGAATTATTTTCACCGCGATAAATTGCGGAGCGGTCAAGTTATTTGCAAAATTCGCATTTCCTGAGCGATTTGACTGATATTTAAAATCTTTATGTGGTTTGCATTGATAATAGTTTGGATGTATGATTCTAACCGGTAGATGGTAGATGAATTTTTGAATGAAATATCAATGAATAACAAACCAATACATCCCAAACAGGACGGGCAGGACAACGTCTGCTGGGGTCAGCTAGTGTCATATTAAAATGATCGAGAAATAAAAAAAAATCAACTGTTTTTTTGCTCTGCTGAAAAATTGTTTTTTTTTTTTAAATAGACACTTTTGGATATAAGCCATCGATATATTATTTCCTGTTGATCCTATAAGGATTGTAGAGCCATTACAAATTCCTTATACTTAGATCTATCCAATGTTAATAATTTAAGTGCTTTCCAGCTTCTTTCTCAACATTCTCAACCATATGTGTGACGCTCGGGGTTCGGGATTTTGTTATATTGCCCTCTGGTTATCTCATCGTGCTGCCTTTTCACCTCCACTTGCATATAATTTAATTTTTAATAGGCATTTAATTCACAATCAGGATTTTAATTTAAAATATTTATTTTATTTGCGGATGTCTTTGCATTTAAAGTTGCTTCCGGCTTTATACACACAGTAAGTAAATATCATTCTGTTCTAATTAAATATTTTAATCTGTAAAATAATGTTATTTGATTTTGTGGATGTAATTGCATTTATAGTTATGACCTAAGGTGGGGCAAAACATCTACAAGGAATATAAATACAATGGCGTCCAAAAAGAGGTCTCCCAAAAGAGTACCAACCTTGGCATATTTCATAATTACGTATGTTTTGCAAACAAATAATAGCGTCGTTTTAAATGTTAATTTTAAGTTACTTTTATTCCACTATAATCATAGTTGAGATTGGTTCATTATACCCTACTCCACACTGTGGTACAGGGTATTATAAGTTTGTTTCACGGCAGATGTTTGTAACACCTGAAAATAACACAGCTAGACCCACCTTAAAGTATACCGATCGACTCAGAATCACTAGCTGAGTCGATTTAACGATGTCCGTCCGTCTCTCCATGTAAAGTTGTTCGTCGACTACAGGTCGCAATTTCACTCCGATCGTTCTGAAATTTTGCAGTTTAGAGTATTTCGCGGCTGTTAAGATCGCTATTGAATTTGGTTGAAATCGGTTCAGATTTAGATATAGCTCCCATATATATCTTTCGTCCGATTTGGCCCTTTAGTCCTATAGAAGCTGTATTTTACATCCGATCGTTTCGAAATTTAGCATGGTAGAGTTTCTTGATCCATCAACCAACATAGCCGAATTTGAAGAAAATCGGTTAAGATTTAGCTATAGCTCCCATATATATGTTTCGTCCGATTTGGCCCTTTGGTACTATAGAAGCTGTATTTTACATCCGATCGTTTTGAAATTTAGAATGGTAGAGTTTCTTGATCCATGAACCAACATTGCCGAATTTGAAGAAAATCGGTTAGGATTTAGCTATAGCTCCCATATATATGTTTCGTCCGATTTTGCTCTTTAGTCCTGTAGAAGCTGTATTTTACATCCAATCATTTTGAAATTTAGAATGGTAGAGTTTCTTGATCCATGAACCAACACTACCGAATTTGAAGAAAATCGGTTAAGATTTAGCTATAGCTCCCATATATATGTTTCGTCCGATTTGGCCCTTTAGTCCTATAGAAGCTGTATTTTACATCCGATCGTTTTGAAATTTAGAATGGTAGAGTTTCTTGATCCATGAACCAACTTTGCCGAATTTGAAGAAAATCGGTTAAGATTTAGCTATAGCTCCCATATATATGTTTCGTCCGTTTTTGCTCTTTAGTCCTGAAGAAGCTGTATTTTACATCCAATCATTTTGAAATTTAGAATGGTAGAGTTTCTTGATCCATGAACCAACACTACCGAATTTGAAGAAAATCGGTTAAGATTTAGCTATAGCTCCCATATATATGTTTCGTCCGATTTGGCCCTTTAGTCCTACAAAAGCTGTATTTTACATCCAATCGTTTTGAAACTTAGAATTGTAGAGTTTCTTGATTCATGAACCAACATTGCCGAATTTGAAGAAAATCGGTAAAGATTTAGCTATAGCTCCTATATATATGTTTCATCCGATTTGGCGCTTTAGATCCAATCGTTTTTATACCCTACACCACACTGTGGTACAGGGTATTATTTAAGTATAAAATGTCCCAAAAGTAAATTTATGTAAACAATTTATACATGAATTACAAAATTTATATATCAGAGTTATTCAATATTACGAGAGTGGTGTAGGGTATTATATAGTCGGCACCGCCCGACTTTAGCCTTTCCTTACTGGTTTTTATGTTGTTTTCGCACATGGAAACGCCTTAGTGTATATTTTTAAGTTAAATATTTGTGAAATGTTTTTTTTTTTGAATGTATTTGCATATAAAGTTATATATATCTGCATAGGGTAGTGCAGAATATTTACAAGGAATATAGTTATAATGGCGCCCAACGAAAAGTCTCTAGTGCAGTGTCTCCGATACTATGTTATCATCATTTGTGTTATTTATTTTTTTTGTTTTCAAATAATTATAGTTTCGCAATTCAAGATGTTTTCGGAGATATTTGCATTTAAAGTTTTACTGGACTTTGAAAAATTCATATAAAAATAAGTGTCAAACATTGTTCAATCACTTGCCTCTCTAGCACCCTTACTGAAGTAATTCAACCAGTCTTTCTGGTGGCTTAAGACATAACCCCTGATAAGGATATAATACCGACATTTAAAGAGCTTTCAAAGAATTACAATCACACTTTAACCTTTCAATGTTGAATAGGATGTCTTTGCTATCCATCATGGCATTGGCATGTCAAGTCATGTGATAGTGTCTGTTGGAGACCAGCACCCAGGGCAATGCCAACTTCTGGGCGATTGCTTGGCATGAAATGGAATAATATTCTCCATTTAAGTACGAGTGGCTATGGCATTTGTTTGTATACAAAATGCAACGACCTTCTGGTTTAGGTGTCCGTAACTATCGTCGTATGTAGTATTACGAGTAGTACTGGTTTTTTTGGTATGGCCTTTTTCTCGCTTAGTTCTTGACTTTATGAATAATTCAGTCAATGTTATGCCCTTTTATAGACAGTGGCATGGTTACATACAAAATATTAAGGAGTTACGGGTGCCTATGGGCATATGAGGGAATGGAGAAGGCAGAGCGGAGTGCAGGGCGAAAAGAAAACTTACGGACTTAACTGCATACTGTACGATATGCCCTTTATAGAACTGAGGGAATTGTTTACTTTGTACTTTGTATCCGCAATCAAGTTGCAGCTACGAGGTTTAATAAATAATGATGGAAAAATTTCGAATAAGAAAGTAAAAAAAAGGAATTCCGGTAACCTCACTAGTTCCACTAGGAATGTGGAACTCATGTCAAATTGAGTTCCTTGTTTTTATAGTTCTTTCTCTCTGTGTGATTGCCTTGACTTAAATGTCCGTCCGTCCGTCTGTCTCTCCATTTGTTCGTCTGGTTTGTCGGGATAAGAGCTGTGTTTTCATTAGATTTCCAGGCTCGTGCCTTAAATTTGATTCTTTTGTCTTTATTGAATTTTGTTGTCTTTTCTTTCAATGCACTTTTGTGCATTCTTTATGAAGACGTTTTTTATTCTTTTGATTTCGGTTTGGCATTTGCCATTGGACAACGGCAGTAATGTTGAGGCAGTAGTTTCAAATTTGTATGACTTCACAATTCGATTGGAATTTCGAAATTTCCGTTTTATGGCATTGCAATGCATTTCCCTTTTTTGGGAAAAACGTCTATGCCTTGTTTTGAATGAATTTTCAATGTATGTTTTATTGCTTAAGGAAGTTGGTTAGTCGACTTGATTTAAGATTTATTATGCTTAAATTATTCGTAGCGGAAGAGAAATTGAATTTTAAGTGCACTTTTTGGTTAAAATGTTTTATTATTGAAAAAAATCGGTTACTTCAATAGAGGTATAACAATGTTGAACTACATTTGATTTGAGTTTTTATAAAGTTGTAATAAAACTCTCGAAAATTTGGCGCCAAACATGGGATTCATTAGAAGAAATGAGAAAGCTGTGGAAATTTGGAGAATAGCGTAAAACAAACCTATTTCGTATGTCGTTGAGGAAAATGTCGTGCATGCTAAAAAATATTAAACCTAAAGTAGCGCCCAACGATTGACTGCATTTTCCCAACCAAAATTCAGTGAGAAAATAGTCAGCGAATAAGGAAAATTTTTAATCTGAAAGTGTTTTTCATATGAAGTAGTGTCTGAAGACTTCTTATTGATAAATTAATATTTATTTATTTTGTATGATTTTCGCACAGTGGGATTGAGCTGAAGACCAAAGCGTTCTTTCTAACTGAAGTAAGGTATTTTGAATAGTCAAGAGAAAAAATCTTAAAAAACAACTCCAACCATTGTAAGACGTTTCGTTGGTGGTTACTCAGTTTCTTAAATGCAATAGCGTTGTTGTTGTTAGTTGTAATAATATGAAAGTTATTTCAAAATTTTGCATATAGGAAATTCTTTAAAATATGGCCTATCTGAAGTCAAATGCATAGTCTTTTCATAAAGATTTATTTGTGGATATCTCTGCATTTAAAGTTATTGTTGTTCACAGGCGATTTGTGCTATAATATTTCCAATTTCGTACTGAAGATCTATGGAAGTGTACGCAATTGAAAGGGCAGAAAATAGTTTTCAAGTTATTTATTTACCTAGAAAATGTTAATGTCATCCAAGCGACAATATATAACGTCCAACGAAATTCATGAATAGTGTCCTACATGTGGCATTATCTACTTCTTGAAAATAGTAGTAATCCCATTTGGGTTTTAATCAAAATCTGAAGAGATCTTATTTATTTTTCATAAATTTATTAGTGGAGATTTTGACATTTAAAGGAATTAGTAAATACAGATGATTTTAATATAACTTTTTACGATTTCGTATTGAGAATCTGTTGTGCAGACAGTTTGCTGGTCAAAAATGGCGCCCAGCGAAATATTTATGGAAACACTGTTCAATTTGTGGAATTCGATATTTGTGAAGTCTATTGAATACTTATTTCAGCGCGGGTGAATAACAAATTGGCGGCCAAAATTAGTTTTCTAATCCAATTCCTGGGAGAATGGAGATACATTCTGAATTTCTTGATAATATTAATCTCCCAGGCAGACTTGAATGTATTTTTTTTCCAAAACAAGTTAGTATTTGAAGATGTTATATTGTTAATAATATTTTTTTTACAAATGTTTATGTAATTGTGGATGTTTTTGCATTTAAAGTTATTTGTAAACATGTGGCGGATTTAAAAAATGGCGCCCATCGAAATTCTTTTCGTTTTAGTGTACTATTTTTGTGGAATAGAAGAATAATCCAAACGTTAGCCAAACGATCAAAATTAATGAGTGATATCATTTGCTTTCTAACCAGAATCTGGTAGGAAAAAGGAAAACAAAGCAACATGGCGCCCAACGCGAGATTTTGAATATGCATCTGGAGTTAGTCAAACTATCAACGATTTACTATATTTGTTTTCTAGCTGGAGTCTGGTGGAAAATGGAGAACAAAGACTGGTTTGAACCAGAATTTATTTTGAATATGAACTAGTATCGAAAGAATTTATTTTGATATTTTTCAATATCCATTAATTTGTTGATATTTTTTAATTAAATTGTAACCCTCCAACAGGCCAAATCGTAACAATGATTGTATGAAGACTATGAATGTCAAGTAGGGTTGTCTAAAGAGAGTTTTTACAATTTTGATGGGAAAGTATTTTTAAGTCTTGCCTGTTCAAAGGGTTAAACAAAGAAGATTTATAAGCGCTGAAAATGTGCATTACATAAAAGTGGCGCCCAACAAAAGATTTCTAGATATATAGTCCAATTTGTGCAGGCCTCTGTATTTGAAAATTTCATTTTGACGGTAATTATTTTTTATACAGAATTTTTTGAAGATTATAAAGTGCAAAACATACAAATGACGCCCGATGTTAGACTTTCCTATAATTGAAGCATAGCCGCGAATTACATTGTAAACGCCATTTTTTGCAAAAGGTATATTTTAGCAGGTTATCTATAAGGCTCTCTCACATTGCCCCAATACCAAATCAGCTGGATTTATGCTATTTATCGTTATCAAAATTCGTGGAATAACACTTTATGTAGCAATGAGTTTTTGGATATAAACCGTTTTTCCACTGTGAATTGAAATAATTTGTAATTGTTTTAAATAAATAAAAATATTATTACTTTATTTTATAAAATAGCTATGTAATTCAAATGTATCCATAATTAACCAAAAAATATAATGTAGAAAGTGCCTACTACTTTTAAAACTTTTTTTTTGCAAATTCTCAACAATTTCAATTTTGTCGTTTGCAAGATTACTCGCGGGTACGCTTCAATTATTGACAGTAATGCTTTTTTTTATAGAGATTATGTGGAGATTTTTGGATATATTTACATTTAAAGTAACTTTTAAACATTGAAGATTTTAAAGTGCATAACATGTGATGGACATAAAAATCTCATTATCAAAATCTGACAATAATATTTTTCTTATATTCCTACTTATAAATATCTTCGCATTTAAGGATACTTATAAGGTTGGGAAATTTGTATTGGATATTGTTTCAGAATTGATTGCTGGCGTCCAACGTACAAGTTATTTTTATTTCTTCATAGTTTGAGGCTGAAAGTGAGCCAAAGCCAAATTGTAAGCTGAATTAATGTTGAATATAAACTAGTATCGGCAGACGCCATTTCGATAATAACAATTCTTATATAAGGATTGATTTGAGTTATTTTTATATATGGACGATTTTGAAGCATAGAAAATGTGCTGTACCTAAAAATGGCGCCCAACGGAAGACTTTGTCATATAATGTTAAATTTGCCCAATTGTCTGTTTTTAGAATATTTCTTAAACAAAATATTCAACGAGGATATACATAATTGTGGATATCTTTACATTTAAAGTTATTTTTAAACATATAAGATTTTGAAGTACAGAGAAGGTGTATGGCATAAAAATGACGCCCAACATAAGACTTTTATCCAAAATAACGCCCCACAATGGTTTTCTCATGTTAATCTTTCCTTAGTCTTATTTATGTATATCTTTTAAAAAGTTTTTCACAAGGTTGTAATGAATACTTTTTGCAAAAATTAATGTTGCCCCGAAGGGAGAATGGTTTTTCTAACAGCTTGAAGCTGAAAGTAGAACACAGCCAAATTTGAACCTGAATTTCTTTTGAATAAGAACTAATATCGGAAAACGTTACTTCGACAATAATATTTCTTCATTCAATAGTTTTTCTAACAGCTTGAAGCTGAAAGTAGAACACAGCCAAATTTGAACCTGAATTTCTTTTGAATATGAACTAATATCGGAAGATGTTACTTCGACAATAATATTTCTTTATTCAATAGTTTTTCTAACAGCTTGAAGCTGAAAGTAGAACACAGCCAAATTTGAACCTGAATTTCTTTTGAATATGAACTAATATCGGAAGTCGTTACTTCGACAATAATATTTCTTCATTGAGCGCCCCAGTAGGTGAGTAGGTAGCGTGCTCGCCTATGAGTTTGGCGGTCATGGGTTCGATTCCCACCAGAGGCTCTGGTCTGTCGCTGCAAAAATCTAGCCACATGGTCTTTGTAACCCGGCTCTTCCTTGGACCATAAAATTAGAATATAAATTTACTATGTATTGTAATGCATATAAATAAATATTTCTTCAATGGTGAAATATTTGCATTTGAAGTTATTTTTGCCGTTTTGAGACGTTGCTAAACGTTGCGATGTGCCGTAGCTTAAAAAAAATACCGTTTTCAGAATCTTCCTTCATCAAAATCTTTAATGGTTATTTAGTTGTGGATATCTTTGCATTTAAAGTTATTTTTTAACATAAACGTTTTTGAAACGCAGAAAATGTGCAGTACATAAAAATGGGCCTAACATAAGACTTTTGGATAATGTAAAATTTGCGAAATTATTTAGTTATATTTTTAATCTTACATTAAGCAAATCTTAAAGAAAATATATTTGACGATTTCAAAGAGCAGGACTTAATATGGTACCCAAAGGAAGGCTTTTGGATATTGGGACCAATATGCGAAATTCTCCACTTTTTTAATATTTGTCTGACATGTATTCTACATATACATAGCTTGAAGCTTTATTCGAGATATCGATTACAAAACTAGTTATAGACTAATCAGGGAGAGTATTTATTTATGGACATTTTTTGTAGGATGTTGATGTTCCACTGAGGTAGCATTTGTCGAGAGCGCTAGCGAAAATTTTTGTTAATAATTTTAATCACTTTTTAAAGAATATTTCGTTTATATACGAGTATATAAACGATTACTAGTAATAGACTAATCGGGAAGAGTATTTACGGTAATTTTTTGTAGGATGTTGATGTCCCACTAAGGTAGCATAATAACTAAATTTATTAATTTTTTAGAGAATATTTCCAACATTATTAACAGCAAATATTCTACCAAAAGATTACTCCTATTTTTTTCATTCTCCATTTATTTTTTATTACTTTCCCTAACACTTTGTAAGTGATTTTTATTGTTTTTACAGAACATTTGGAAACAAAAAAAAACTTTGAACAAAACATCTACAATTGCCACAAAAGGGTCTGTATTCATACAAGAAAGCCTTCAAACGATTATTATAAATGGGTTAAATGCCAGAGACATTTAATGTCATAAATATGATAAACTGTGAAGCAGAAAAAAACCCAAGTACCATATGTATGTTTTTACATCGAGAACAAAAAAAGAACAACGACGCTGTACAGTCATATTTTTCAAAACAATTAAAGATGAAATGTTAAAGTGATGCGATGACACATTTCTATCTTTATTTCCAAATGCTCTATATACGGCTTCCCTTTCGGTTCAACCCCTGACAAAAAACCCCGATACTCAAATACATAATTTTTGTTCTCCCAGTTGTTCGGATGAATCGATTGTGCATTGACACTAATAGAGTTGGAAAATTGTCATAAATATTATAACCAATTTGAAAACACTTTCAAGAGCAAACGAACGAAACGAACATAAATGTAATTTTTCTGTTAATTGAAACATCAAAAATTATACACCCAATTAAAGACAGTTTTGTTTTCCAATGTCGCGACAAAATTAAGTCCATTTCTTTAACTTTTTTAAAACAAAAATTAATAAATCGACGAACAAAACCTAAAACATAAAGCTATTTAAGTTCCATAAAATTCCAAAAAAAAAAAAATTAACAAGGAAAATCTCTTCCCTTTTATAGAAGTTCATCGAGCGATAGTTCTAAAAATATTTATTTCTCTATTTAAGAGTCTTATGTGTATTATGTCTATAAGTTGTAGCCGCCTAAAAGCCCATAAAAATCGAATCCTAATGGGAGAATTTAAAAAGTCATAAAACTTAAAACCACCACTTCAGTTCTTCGTGTACTCACAATGTTCGTTCGTTCGTGAAGTTCAATGTAAAAATCCTAAAATGTCTTAAAAGTCAAAAAACACAAAATTCCTTCTAAAAACACGTCGTCGTCGTAGTCGCCTGCATCATCGCCGTGTAGGACGTGCCATAACATTGCAAGTTTATGGGAATTATGAAGTTTTTAGAGAGTAAATGGGAGCTTCCGCTTTGAAAAGATTTTTTGAAAATTGACTTTTTTCGTTAGAAATGTGTTCTTGTGTTGTAGTAGTTCATTTAGGGAAATGTTTATTGCTACTTATCGATATATTTCAGTGTGTCGCACAGTGTCTTAAAACTGATGAATTGTAGGAGAGGCAATGCATTTGAAACTATTATAGAATATAACACTCATCAGTTTTATGCTGCAAACGTTTCTAATACTCTAAATGCATAACCGAGCGATGAGAGCGGATCATCTCTAGATTGTTGATTTTAGGAATTACGAAAGATAGTCAACTAAGCTCCACATGTGTAGAAAATAAAGTCAGAATTTATTAAAATTTTGGGTCTTTCATAAATTTTAGAAAACAATGAAGTACGACAAAAAAAATTTTGGTTTAACGAATATGCCTGAATTTATATTATTCTTTATCGTACTTCAATTACAAAATTGTGATCTTTCCTATGGACTCTGATTTAAAGATATATGAACTTTTTATGTTATGTAAGGAATTTCGAAAGTTTGCCTGACAAAAAGGCGTCTCAAAATTTATATACATACATTTTTAATTTGTTAACGAAAAATAAAGTTCTCGGACGATTATTTGAGGAGTTGTAGCCATTTTAAGTTTTGTGAAGTTAATATTAACCAAAAATAAGCTATCACAAAAATTAATATTTTTGTTCTAGGACGCCTATTAAGAAGTTATAGAAATTTTTAGTTTTACTAATAGAAAAATAAGAAAATACATAAGTAATCATAATTATCTATTTAATTAACTATTTTTATCGCCTATTTTATTCTTGGGCAGTTATTAAGACATGTGCTCACAAAATTACTTTAGTTAGGCCTAGGCCTCTCATTTAAGGAGTTATGCTCAATTTTTCTGATGAAATAAGTGATAAAAAATGCAAAATCAGGAAAAAGAAATTCTTCGACATATAAATTTTTCGGTTTAACGAATGGGCCCGACATTATATGATTCGTTATATCGATCTTTGACTTAAATTACAAAATTTCGATCTTTCCTATGTTTGATTAAAAGAGATTTAACATTTGTATGATTGATAAGGAAATTCGAAAGTTTGTCAAACAAAAAAGTTCTCGGACGATTATTTGAGGAGTTATAGGCATTTTTTGAGGAGTTACATCCATTTTAAAATTTTGTTCTAGGACGCATACTAAGAAGTTATAGCTCTAGGACGCATACTAAGAAGTTGTAGCAATTTTAACTTTTACTAGGAAAATTACAAAATAATATAGGGTGATCTAAGTAGAGATACTTTTTTCAATAGCCTTTTTTGACAGATCACGTGTGAGTCGTGTCATGCACATGCTGCCATGTTATTTTTGTCAAGTATTTTTTTTGCATTTCATCATGGAAAGACTTACGCCTGAACAGCGTTTACAAATTATTCAGTTTTATTATCAAAATAATCGTTTGCCAATTGCGCTAAGTCCATTTTTTTTTAAATTAAAAAAAAACACTTTCCAGTCGACCCACGACCTTGACACCCATGAACAATATTTTAGCTCTCGTCAAGAGCTATCTTTTTGCCATTGACCGATTCCCGATCCGACGTACCTGAATCATCGGTCCATATTTCTTCAAAAATGATGCCGGTGAGAACGTAACCGTCAATGGCGCCCGTTATCGTGCCATGATAACCGACTATTTGATGCCTGAAATTAAAGCTCGTGATCTCGGCGACATTTGGTTTCAACAAGTGCCGTCACTTCCCACACATCGCATCAATCAATGGATTTATTGAGAGAACACTTCGGTGAGCAGATAATTTCACGTTTTGGGCCGGTCGATTGGCCACCAAGATCGTGTGATATCACACCGTTAGACTTTTTCCTGTGGGGATATGTAATGTAAGTTTATGCGGACAAACCCGCTTCGATTCAGGCCTTGGAGCAAAACATCACACGTGTCATACGCCAGTTACCAATCGAAATTCTAGACGTAGCCGCGGCCAACATTTGATAGACATAATCTTCAAAAAATAAATGCCAAAGAATGTTCTTTCAAATGATAATAAACATTCCCCATTCAATTTGAATTTTCTGTGTTTTTTTCTTTAAAAATGTAGGGAACCTCGAAATGGATCACCCCTTATTTACCTCCGATTTAAGCATTCGAAAAATTTGGCACAAAGAAGTACATTGGTCCAAGAATGAACACTGTCAAATTTAAAATAAATCGGTTCAGATTTAGATATGGCCTTCCTATATACGTTCCTGCCGATTGGGCATCAACGGGCATCATCATTATAAAATTTATCAGATATAAATTTATTGATACAGAAACGAAGATTGCTATACATCGCATATTGACGGAAATTTTGATGATGAGAAATATGGGTGCAGCGTTTGCTCACAATCAAGACAACGCATCAGTTCACACATCCACTATTGCGGCGGCCAAAATCAATGAATTTAAGTTCGAATTGCTTCAGCATGCACCTTATTTGCCAGATTTAGCTCCCTCGGATTATTTTTTGTTTCGAAACTTGAAAAAATTGCTCGGAGGAAAAAGATTTCCCAGCATTGAATAGGTGGTTGCGGTTGATTGCTATTTTCAGGAGCTAAACAGTTCTTATTAACATAGCCTTGAAGCTATTGAAAATCGTTAGAAAAAGTGCTAAAGGCAGAATATGTTGAGAAATAAAGAAAAAAATCCCAAATTTGTAGTGTTTTCTTTGTTAGGTCGGCTAATTTTCGGACCGCCCTCATCCATAATAATTGTAATAACAAAATTTTTCAAATAATTTTTTTTAAATATTTTTTGGTTTTTTTGGTTCCAAACAAATGTGTTTTTGCTCTTGTTTTTTAAAATTATCAATAAATGTTGTGCACAGCCTTTCGGCAAAATTTTTGTAATTTTTTTTAACATAAATGTATCATAAATTTGATATGGCATACTGCAATTAAATTTATGACAAACTGTCATTGTGTTAATTACTTGTTTTTCACGATTTTTAACAGCCTAATTTTAAAATTCTTACCTGCTGCACGCATAGATTTTGACTTTTGATTACATATCGATACAATAATTTTGTTGATAATTAGTAATCAAATGTAACATTATTAAGATAAGATACGAGTAATTTTACTAACACATTTTGTTTCATCTGTGAAATTGTAGTCTTCATATTTTGCACCAATTCGTTACACTGTGCTCTCCTCGGCGTGGCGATAATCTATGGCATAGTTAATTTAATTATATGTGCGCCGCTACTACAAAACACACGAACTCTTACAACAATAACAACAAAACCTCTAGTGAATTTAGGTATCTAGGCATCTCCGATGCCGACAATGTAAAGGTGAATCGCCTCCCACAATTGAGTGCGGCTATCGAGTATTGGAACCAGACAGACAGACAGACAGATATACGTCATTGCCTGTAGAGTGGAGTATGTATTTTTGGCTGGTATTGGGAAGGGTGTGCGGTAGCATGGCTAATTCAAATCAGTTGTTTTTTTTGTTTAAACAGATAGACGGGCTAGATAGATTTGTGTTTGAATTAGGACGCCGACAGGCCGACTGACCGGCTGGTCGTTGACGTTGAATCAGCCGGATCTTTTTCATGTATGTATAAGCATTTGCGATGGTTAATCGAATAGATAAACTTTTAATTAATTTAATTTGAAAAAATTAATGTTTTATTGGTTAAAAGATTTTCCATAGAAAAAATCGTGATACTGAAATTTGTCTATTTCTCTATTTACACTGGACAGAACAGGGTATGAGGTTTTGGATTTGTTTTTTGGGTTGTTGTATGTGTAACGAATAAATAACTAATTATATTTTTTTCAAATATTCAAAAGCAATTGGGACGCTTTGACTTTTGTCTAAGATCAAAAACCTCATTCGTTTTGGGGCGATAATTTTTCCGTTTTTTTGGGTGAAAATAATAATTTTTTACGATTTCGGTTTAATGGAGTTTTTGACGATTAGGATTTTATGTCAAAATGGAATGGAAAACCCATACCATTCCAATTCCTAAGAGTCTGATTCGGTGACAGTCGCAACAGAGATATAAGAGTGAGTTCTTTCTTTTACATCAAAATAATGCCATATATGTTTCACAAAAAATAAATAAAAAATCATTTTTATTCGTTTGCCACAAATATGTCGAATGTGTTGCCCCGGAGAGTTCATTCCACACCATTTAAGTGCGGTTGAAAGCACTTCATACAGTTTCCTATCACTGGAGGACATATGTTTCCCTATTCAGCAACTACATCTGTTCGCTTCTGATTTCCACTGACTGTCCTCGTTGTTCGTTTTTTTTCCTTGCTCCAAACCAAAATGTCATTTCTCGGTTTTTTGTGACTTGTTTCACATTTAAACTCCCTTTCCAATGTTCTACATTTTTTTATTTTACTTTTTGTTGGTTAGTTGGAGTTGGAGTGGGAGTGGAGACAATGTACTATTATGTTTGTCGTCATCGTCTGGTGTCTAGTGACATTTCCAAATTGAATCGTAAAATAAAGAAACGAATTTAATTGCTTTCGACTTGTTTGACTTTATATTAAAGTTCATTGAGTTACATTTTTTTCTGGGGTTGTTTCTCTCTCTCTTCTGGTTTTCAAACTGAAGCCGCAACAAATCGAATTTGATGGTGTGGTTGGAACATTAAGAAAAAAAAGCGGATTCAGAGCTGCAAAAAATTGGTTTTGTAATAAAAGTTAATTGAAGTTTTAATTGAACCCATTTGCCAACGCATAAAAAATCGTTAAGGTACTGTCAGTACAAATAATATTTGGTTTATGATAGTCGATATTTGCTTCAATGCTAATAACAAATCTTTAACATGAAATTAAAAGGCCATGAAGAATATTTATTTAATTGCATTTTGATAGGGATACTTTAGTAATTGAGGGCATGCAACAAAAATAATTGTTACAAATATGTACATCAACTTATGTACATTTAGAATCATTATGAATACAAATTTTCATTTACGAAGTTACAGAATCAAAATAAATAATTCCAATCGATTTTGAGTGAAACAGAATTATGGTAATTTTGACGAAGTGCTGTGCATAACTTTATCTGGTGTAATTTGGCATCCTAAACACTACGAAAAGACTTAAAAATTATGGTAATTTTTTGTAAAATTCCATTTTTTATGGAAGGTTCCTTCAGTATTTGGACCATATTTTTTTAAGTATACGAGGGCGGTCCCAATCTGATGGCGCTAGTAGTGAAAAAATGGCGGCAGTAGTTGGCCCCTTTCGTAGAAAGGGGCAACTTTCTAAAACATATGTTTTAAGATTCAAGGTGCCACATTGTTTGGTTTGTTTTTGAACACTCAAAGGTAAACGAATTTGTAAACTTGGACAAAATTGGTCACCAATATGTAATACAATACGATCGTGTAAAAGGTATCAGCCCAACCGAGCTAGATTCTGTTTTGGGCTAGTCTGCTCCTTTGATTACAACTATAAAATATTGGGTGGCAGAGTTTAAACGTGGTCGTTCAAGCTGTGGTCGACCAATTAAGGTGTCCACGCCACAAATGGTTAAAAAATCCACAAAATGGTATTGGATAACCGTCGGCTGAAGGTTAGAGATCTAGCTGAAATCTAAGCATTTCAAAAAGTGTACTTCGCACATTGATGGAAAATTTTATGATGAGAAAGCTGTGCACAAGATGGGTGCCGCGTTTGCTCACAATCAAGACAATGCTCCAGTTCACACATCCACTATTGCGATGGCCAAAACCAATGAATTAAATTTCGAATTGCTTCAGCACGCACCTTATTCGACAGATTTAGATCCCGTAGCAAACGATACATTCTCGCAAATATATATAAAAACAGGATTTTTTTCAAATTCTCTTGCTTCTGCCAAAAAGGATATAATTTCAGAATTTATCCATAGATTTTTCCATGTTGGAATCGTTTTCTACGTCAGGAAGAAAACAATTAAAAACAAAATTATTGTTTCCAGTTGTTTTTATATTTTTATGGCTTTTTTTCCGTATCAGAAAACATTTAAAAAAAATATTTTTTTTCTTTTTTTTAACGACTGTTACTAAACCACTGAACTGAAAGGGATGTTTCCAAAATTCTTAGTCATCATAATTGCCTTAAACTTAACGCATATTTCGTCAAAACTAACGCATATTTCAAAATACTAATTTACATGAGAATTGTAAATTAAAAAAAAAAAAAATAACTACAAAATTAAAAAAGAAACTTTAATATAAAAAAAACTTGGGTTTTCATTTTAGGGAATAGTGTGCCTCAATCTACATAAATAAAACAAGTTTTTAGGTCTCGGACGCAAAAAATATTTTTGTAGCATAGTGTAATATGTATGATTTGACATTTTAAAAAAGTACCATTTATTTTTTTTATTTGAATTTCTTCAACTGCGTTATGTTGATGATAAGTTTGACAAAAGAATAGTATCTAAATTTTTTCATAAACTTCTTGATACCAACTTTTGTGATTTTGTTGTATCTTTATTGTTTTAGGTCTTTAAAATTGAAGAGTCAAAATTAAAATTTCTGATCCAATCAATTGAACTACCTCTTGTTATTCGAAAATCAACTGTATTTATATATTGCCAACCAATAGGAAATATTTTACTAAACAGATGTCGGCAATTTAATTTTACAAGAATTTTCTGAAACCATTTACAAAAATTTTTTACTGCTCCAACGACGGCAAATACAGACGGTTATCCAATACCCAGCGAAAAATTAATCGCATACGTGCATATTTCGTGCACATTTGCTCATGGTAATGAACAAACCCCATATGTTAATCAACAACGCTTCGTTGCAAAATCAACTTCAATAGGCCGTAATAATAAGCACACATTGGGGATGATTTCAAGCCCGTCTCGGGCATGACTTTATGTGCTAAATCCACCCCAATATTTAATATAAGTAAAACTGGAATTAGAACAGGTCTTCTCTTTTTTCGGCATTCATTTTCATTTTTCCACATCTTTTTACTTCAGAAATTACATCGTGGTTTCTTTTTCTAAGAAAAGACAATAACAAATTCAATAAATAATAGAAAGCCGAAGAAACATCAGGCGACCAAAAAATCATCCTCTTTTCGGGTATAATTACGCACGAATCGTAGGACAATTTTAATGCACTTAACGGGGATAAATTGTCCCCATTCTGCAAATGGAAAATAAGAGACACCTTAAATCAATGGTTAGCTGGAATAACCACCTATCTAAAAAAACGTCCAGCAAAAGGAAAATTAATTTGATACTAAAAGTACACAGCTAGCTAGCTATTAGGAAAAGAAAACAATTTAGTGAGAACTAAGAGTTTCTATATGGATCGATAGTTAGCTGAATCTATTGAAAAATCTCGAAAACTAAGTCTTCTGACTTTGGCAGGTTTTCCAGGTAACAACAGATATAGACAAGTATCATATACTTAAAAAGTATTTTTCTTTCAGTGTAAAATCTCTGGCAAAAAATACGCCATCATCCAAGGAAAGCAACATTCACTAATGAAAGATTCTTGTAATTTCTGTTATTTACTCCCCAAAAAAGGGCTAAAAAAGCCAGCATATTGCCGACGATCGCGCAGGAGAAGACATAGAGAGAAGGAGAGTACGTGCAAATGTATGTAGATACGATATATTTTGAGGGCAGCAGACGCGTCTGTTTTATTAAAATTAACAAGCTAAAGATATTTTTAGATCATACGGGTGATCACTGATCAGCAGCATTGGAAGGGAAAGGATGATCACGATGATCGCTGGCAGCATCATGCATAAGATGCATATAGTGGATCGTGTTTTTATATGAGGCCGGGTCAGACCGGCTGCATTTAATTTATTTTGTTTGTATACATACTTTGTTTGTAAAGAAAATGCAAAAGTTGTTGTTTTGTTGCTTCTTCTTGTTCTTCGTCATCATCAAGTGGCATGCAACAGTCTATTTAAACTTATAGCTCTGTTTAATGTTACATGACATGCGCACGCTTCTCTCTTTGCTATACTGAAATGTATGTCTCTTGGGACTTTCGAAATGGTTTCTAAATTGTTGTTTGTTTATTAACAATTTGCGTTTTCAACGGGCCATAAAACGTTTTCCTATTCTCTCCTCCCACATGTATATAGATTGATTGACTTGTGACTTATCACCTCCATGGAAAGGTAGTTTTTTTTATGGGAGAGTCTACATACTAAATATTCTAATAAATGGGGGTTTGCGGACACCTCCGCCTGGCTGTGCTGACATTTCATGTTGCAGCATTTAAAGAGCATTCTTTTCAGAAGAGCACGAGTTATTTGCACGTTCTAGTTTATTGTATTACAAATTAAAGACTCACACAGTAGCACGTAATCAGCTGTTTCCGACTTAGTTTATGGGAAATGTGCATGTAAATGCTGAGCGAACTTTAAGATGTTTGTGCTACGTCCTACCGGAAAGAGTTTTTTATGTAAAGAGCAACGTCAAAGAGAGAAAGAGATATAGATACTAATGAGCTGAGCTTTGTAGTCACACAGAGGCTGATGAGAGTTCAAACTAATGGCTACTAAAGTACAGAAGTTAATTTTGCCAAAAATAATACTATTTATACCCTCACCATAGTGTAGGAGGATATATGGATATTCGTACGCTTTTTCGGATAAAAATGTAAACATTTATTAGTCTTTTTGTCAACTTTCTTTTTACCAACACTGTTTTTGGCAGCTCAGCTGTTTTCGCGTAATATGTTACTGTCAAACATGACCAGTTTGGCCCATAATTTAACTAAGAATCTGACTTGAAAAGAACAACGCTTGCAGATTATTAAATTTTATTTATTTTTATTGAATTTTGAATTCGGTGACAGTTTATTTCACGTTTGGGACCGGTCAATTGGCCGCCTAGATCATGCGATTTAAAGCCTTTATATTATTTTTTGTGGGCTATGTTAAGGCTCATGTCTATAGGGACAAGCCCGCAACGGTTGACCCACTGCAAGCCAATATTGAGGAATTTATTTGTGGGATACCGGCCGATATTTTGGAGAGCGTATGCCAAAATTGGACCCAGCGTCTCAACCACATAATTCGCAGCCGCGGTCAACATTTACATGAAATCATATTTAATCATTGAATTATATGGACCGTTCTATCGACTCAAATAAAGATTTCATAATTTTCTCTAAAATTTATGTTTTTTTTTTAAATCAAATCTGAAAGCTCTTAAAAAAATCACTCGTTACATAGCGTTTAGTGGAATTTAAGTGTACTTTCAAAAGGCATAAAACATAATTTGTATACACTTACTTTAGTGTGACGAGGGTATATATCAATTGCTATGAGCCAAAAGTGTAACACATCGAAGGAGTGACCTAAGACCCCAAGTTTGTTTGGCGGAAATTCGATTTGGGTAATTTTAAGTCATTTGAGCAATGTCCGCCCGTCCGCCTTGCTGCAGCGCACTATAAGTCTCGGAAGGAGTAACGGTTTGACTTCGAATTTGGGATCTGATAATATTTTTTCTATCTCAGGCTAAGTTCGAAATTGGGCCATTTTGGTTCATTCCTTCTAGTACCTCCCTCACAGAGTTATAATTTAATGAAATATTAATTCTCTAATAACTTCTATACTACTCACAAAGGGTTAAAATTTAGTGAAATATTGATTCTGCAGCCCTTCGGCGAAATTTTTGCAAACCAGTGTAATTTCTCTATATCTTCGCTACCAATTGTCTAAAAGTCGTCTTATTCTATATTATAGACTACTTTTACAATTAATTTAGTCCGTCATAGAAAGATCAACCAATTTTCATTACCAAAACTACCAAATTCCATTCTCCAAGTGAGAAATGAAAATTTCCTACTTATTTTTTTAAATATTTGTAAAATTTTTCTTTGCCGACTGGTTAGGTTTTTCGCGTTTTCTAGTGCATTTTATCCCTGACGAATAATGCAACGTACAGACATATGTATATGAGTGAATGTATTTTGGCTAGGAGGTTTCGGCTGACTGGAATATTGGGAATGGTGTTCGACTAGATGCCATTGTTTTGCATTGTACTAATGTTTCATGTCATCTATAGATGGATGAATGGAAGGACAGACGGACGCGCATTTCTTATGTACATTATTCATTGCTCTACACTGTTGGTCTGCTTGTTCTTGCATCTTTTGTTCATGTCCTTACCATCTACTCAGCTCCTATAACCTAGAAGCTCTTGTGCCTGCTTCATTATTCTCGGGCTGTATTGTAAGACGTTGTATTGCTTTGTTGAACACGTTCCAATAATAATAATAATAAAATACCATTCAGCTGGTATTATTTCATTTTGCAAAACAACACAACAGCAACAACAAAAGTTGCACTCCACAATGACATATCCAGGCTGCACCGAAGATGCATACATATGTATGTATATCTTTGGTGGTGCATCATCATCATCGGATGAAAGCCCTGAATTGCAAACAAAAGATTATTATCTTGACGCGATGATGCACTGCAACGATGGTGATGATGATGTGCCAGGAGCACCCCATATTTGTCACTCTTGTCAGAATGTGTCAGACAACGGTGGACGGGAGTGCAGTGAGTGCCTCATGGAATGAAGCAGACACGCTTCAGTCATAATCGGCATTACTTTAAATGTGTTTGCACTCCTTTGTTGTAGGTTGGAGCTCCATGATTTTATCGTCATATAAAACACGTATGTATGTCTCGTAACGTGTAAATATCATCTTAAGGAGATGTATAATCAGATTTAGAGGAATCGTATGGAATGTGCGACATTGGAAGCTAGGGATACTATTGCACGGAATATAAACCTATTTACATATATTTCAACATTCGGAGTTGTATTCATGGTATGAGATGTATTCATCTTGGTAGAATTGTTTAAAATTAAGCTTTTGAAAAGCAAATCATTCTTATCTCACATTTTGGTAATTGTGGATATATGGATCCATTTCTTTTTGTATTGAAAGTTCAACTTATGTTATGCACGATACACCAGTTTTTATTTTATATTGTTTACACCGATTTTATAGATCTTTTATGTTTCACTTAACACGTTAATCACATAATTTCAAATGTATTTATTAATATTTACAGTCATATTTCTTTTTCTTAATACGCTGTTTTTCATGTTTTTATTATATTCTAGACAAAGATTTCGAACCTCGAACTAAATTTATTGTTTTTTCATCTCAGTTCTCTTCTTTAACCCTTTCACAGTTATCACAGATGATAATTTACAGTGAGTTAGTCACTCCATCACTAACATCTCTCCGTTACTTACAAGGTACGTACGTTACGTATCGTAAGTATGCAATGCAGTCGTCTGCGGTGCCACCGCCGCATACCACTGCAAAACTTTGGCTGTAATTAATTGCATTCTACTCGTATGACGGCGATATTTGAACAATGGTAATGCAATGTTAACCTCAATCGTTTAATGCTGTTTACATTGTCGATGGTGTTTTTTCTCCCACTCTCCCACTGTTTTTACATGGTTTCTCCTCTCCAAACCCTCTATCACTCAACTAACCAACTTCTTGTATTGTATTGTTGTTATTATTTACTTCTTCAAATATTTACATACATATTGTAAAGTGTGTTGGTAAATACTGACAACAGCGGGGCGACAGCACAATTTTCACTTTCCTTTTTTACTTATTCTGTTTTGTTGATATTTTTTTCAATATTCAAGTGATATTGATTTTTTTTGTTGGGTGGCATAAATTTGGTGCGAGACCCCAATAACTGAAGACAGTTTTTGTTTATTTCATACATTGAAATGCGGCACAATTGACGGACACAAATGACTTTCAACTACCTTGAATAAATGAATGAATGAATGATTACGAACATTAAAATTGGGCCAATATTGCGGAAGTATCGGAAGTTTCGATTTTATTAAAAAAAATTGAGAACTTTTTTAATCAATTGGTTTCATTTCAAGGCATATTATTTTTTTTAATTTTATTTATCTACACAAGGCTATAGATGGTTAAGATTATTAAATTCATTACAGAAAATAAACCACGATTCGCAGCTGATTGTCAAAACTCAATATTCTGTTCAATGAGAAAGAGTTGCCAATGATACATTAGGCGTTTTTTTCGTTACGCTGTAATCGCTTAATGGAGATCTAAGCGATTTTAAGTGATATTAGTGCCCCTGCGTTCGCGTCTTAATCAAGTATTATGTTAACAGTGTGGAAGTTTTTAGAAATTCTACATTTTATAGTGTGGCAAATCATTTTGAGAGACTTTGTTCGCTTATTTGTGAATAAAAGAGAGGAAAAAGAATTAAATTGAAAAAAATGTGTTGAAATTGCGGTTTCCTCAAATTGGAAGAATGGAAAACTCTTAATGTTTAGAATTTTGTTCATAGTTACCTTAATTTAATACTTTTTTGTAAAGATGTTATGGATATATTACTGATTGGTACATACCTGCAAAAAAATTAAAAATGAAAATATTAGAATAGGTACATATATGTAAAACAAAAATAGAAAAGATATTATTTATTTATGCCTATCAAATAGCTGAACGTCTATTTACGGTCTTTTCGCATATGCGATAATTTACAATAGACGTGTTTTCGTTACACCATAGCTGCTTAATTTGTATGGGGAGCAAAGCAGTTATTAAGCAGCGAGGAAGTTTGCTGCTTGCGTTCCTGTCTTAACCGATAATGGTGTTGCCAGATTGTACGTCCTATATTTTGCAGTTTTAATACTCGCAAAAAAAAGTGTAAACAATTGCACATAGAATATAAAATTATGTTTAATAACACAGCGTACATCAAAAGTCCCTGGAGGTACGCATACGCATATTTCACGAATTTGTTGACTGTTAAAATATGGTGAAAATCCGCCACATACTTCTTATGCGTCAGTTAGTGGAACTTAGTTGTTTTCTTTGCAAACTGTTAAACTAAAATTGGTAGCTTGTGACGAAAACGCGCATAATATTATCTCATCTTTTTGTACTTGAACAAGGGAGAGATCTATATATGTAAAGTGTTTTCCAATAGAGATGATATGATTTTGAATTGAAGTTTCGGCCATTTTTAATATGTCATGATATGTCATTTGTTGTTCATTGTATTCAGTAGTGTTTACAATTTCATCATGGAGAGATATAAGCAAGAACAACGTTTACAAATTATTCAGTTTTATTATCAAAGTAATCGTTCTCCAGTCGACCTTTGATCTTGACACTCTTGAGCAATATTTGAGTTCTCGTTAAGAGGTATCTTTTTGCCATTGACCGATTGTGGCTACGTACCACACAGCAAATGATACAATTGAATTGTTGCGAGAAAAGTGTGGAGATTCGATTATTTCAAGAAATTGTGATATTGAATGGCCTCTAAGAAGTTGTGATTTCACACCATTAGACTATTTCTTGTGGGGTTCTTTGAAGTCATTAGTCTTTCGAAATAAACCAGACTCTCTTCAAGCTTTACAAGTCAATATTGAACGTGTCATTCATGACATACGACTTGATTTAGTGGAAAAAGTGCTCGAAAATTGGGTTCATCGAATTCGTTCCTGCAGAAGAAGTGACGTTTTATTTAGAACTTAATTGTATCGATTGTACTTCACATTAAATAAAAAACTTTTGAATTTCCTTAACAAGAAGTGTGTGTTTTTTTAAAGAAATCATATCACTTTTATTGGAAAACCCTTTATTTGTCCGTTCTATGAGTTTGTAAGTTTTAACTAGATAAATTTTTCAAAAATAATATATTGAAAAAGTAGGTGGATGTTACATGTAAAAACATATTTATGAAAATTAAAATCAAAATAAATAAAAAATAAATTTTTAATTAAAATCTTTAAAATTGTTATATTATTACAAACGCCGCCAATATTTTTTTCTAAAAAAAAACAATAACATAAAAAAATTTTTCGCAAATGTATTTATTTGTCTGGAGTACGTATTATATGTAAAAGTACATTTAAAATTCTGTAAATGTATTTCCCCCCCCAAAAATTTGCGATTTTTCTTTTCCACATTGCATAAACTACTACAAACACTAATTTTTCTTAAACCTTTGTTTTAATTAATTAAAGGTGTGCAGAGCATTTTCAGAGACATCTTAAAATGTAAAGGAAAAAATTAGTTTTTACAACCAAATTTTAAAGCTGAATTAAACTAAGTATACACGATTTGCAGATGAAACAATATTGCCAGAAAAATGCAACCCTGGAAAAATCACACGGTTGAACACACAATTTTTGTTTTGTAACGTTAGCAGAAAAGTCATTGCAGAATTGCAGAAAAGATAATTTGCAGATTGTTAGATGTGCGAAGTTTATGCATGTGACAACGGCGCCATTAACAGAAAAACATTTTATTGGCAACACTGTCTATAAAATATTTTTATTGGCAATCCTGCATATAATATTTACAAAATATATTGTAAATCTATGTAATTGTAAGGTTTTCTTGCAATAGTCTGAACTGTCAATTCACATTTGCAGCATTTTAACAGGGTTGATATCGTTGTCCGATCAGGCAATCGTGTATACTTAGCTTTAGTCGTGCAAAATCATAAAGGCCGGGTTAGGCAAACTTAACTGTAATTTAACTTTAGCGCCGCCGTAACGCTGGAGCAATTACCCAAATCTTGAAAAACGTGCTGTCTCACTCGGACATTAACAACAAAAATAGTAGTTATTTTATATTTATTTGCTACTAATTTATCATTTTATTATTAATTTATCATTACTTTTCAAAAGTTTCGCATCAATTTATTCTTTTTTCATTATTTTACTAATTTTGTTAGCAAATGCACTTAAAAGTACCTTCCAAATCAAATTTTAGCAAATTCAGCCGTTCGTTTACGTTTCGTTGGCTAATCGTTTACACTGATTTCCATATGTCAGATTGAATCAGCTGATCCGTTATGCTACGGGGGCGTAACTGTTAAGTTTGCCTAACCCAGCCTTAACACTGGCGCAGCGTAACGAATCAGCTGATCGAATCGGCCTTAACGAAAGTTGAGCAAAAGGAAACCTTGTGTAAGAAACGCTTCCATTTCCGAAAAAAGAAAATATTGGATTTGGTTCGATCAGCCAAAGCAAACCTCGATTTGCTGTCTAACTTAGATATGTCACCCAGGTTAAAATCTTAAGTCGACAATACCTCTTCTATAAATTGACTTGGCAATGGCGGTGAAGAAACGGGCGAAATTATGTCTTGTAAACTTTCGAAGTTCCTCCACTGTGAGGCATTGAGTTTTCTTCCTTCAATGCATGAGTTCAGGTGGTTTATTACTAACCCTAATCTGTCAATTTTTGTCGCTTTTGGTACCATTTTACGGCAAAAATGGCAAATTCAAATCTTATATACATTTTGGGATAACCTAATAGTCTTCCTTAGTCCCGATTGACTGGAGGCAAATATAGTTGCGGCAATTTGGAAGTTCAAATGAGAGAGGTTCATAGTAGGAGAAGTAGAAAGGGGAATAACTGCCTTCAGTTATGGGAATGTTATGTTCGATGAATTTGTCCATTTTGTATGGCGGGGCTAGAAATGGCTTGACGAATACGACTATTTTGAGCGCATAACAGTAGATACTTCAAAGACATTACACTGTACCGAATTGTAAGTGCTTATGTGCAATGGTATTAACGTTATGAACCATTAAATGTTGGTATGATTTGGTTATTTTTTGTGGGAGGTACCAAAAGCGGCGTGCAAATAATGCCCAAATTTGTCTCTATGTGTGAGAGGTACTCAAAGGGCTGTGCGGCGGATAAACTTTATTATGTGTTGAATTACAGCATGGAAATGCATAGGTAGTACAGAAGTTATTAGAGAAACAAGTATCAAGAATCCAGCAAAGTTTCATCGAAATCGGAACACATTTTTATTTTTTCTGCAACTATTCACCTCAACCCCACTATTTACCTCAACTCCATTCACCCCACACAGTAACCGCGTCTAATCATTTTTTAGAATAGTTCATCTTTCCCCTTTATGCTTACCATATCTAAACTCCTTTTCTAGAACAGAAGTTAAAGTATTCCCTAGAGGCAGCCGACTTAAGGTCACGCCTATTACTATTAGGCCAACGAATGTCCGAAAGGACATTTTATAATCCAATAATCCAAAGGAGAGGGAGGTGAAGAGGTACACTATATTTTTATTTATTATAATCTTTCCACTTTTTCTAATTATTTTTTTTATTTTCACAATTATGTCGTTACATTTATATTTTTTAAATTAATTCATAATATATTTTTTTAATTTTTCTCATTAATTTGTTATATATTTTTCTAATTTATATTCGTTATATTTTTTACTTTTTCTAATCAATTCATATTTTTTAACATTTTTTCATTAATCCGTCAAAACATTTGTTTGTTTTTATTATAATCTTTCCACTTTTTCTAATTATTTATTATATATCTATATTTTCCCAATTATATTTGTATTTTCATTACATTTATACGTTTTTACTTAATTCATATTTTTTACTTTTTCTCATTAATTCGTTTTCTAATTTATATTCATTATATTTTGTATTTTTTCCAATTATTATATATTTTTTACTTTTCTCATTTATTCCTCAAAATATTTAGTTTTAATTTTTCTAAATTGATATGTATTTTTTGTATAACAATTAAGGCACTTCGTTTTTTCTCATTTGCTCTCATACGCTCTGGCATAATGTAAACTATTATTTTTCTGTTTCTTAAAACATTCGTCCTTCCACTACCGGCACCACTTAGCGTACAAACATCGTGTTGACCGTTCCGAAGACGACTGAACTCCGAGTGTTTGTTATGTTCTCTCGACCCGCTCTCAAGTAGTCGCTCTTTGCGCTCGAGTGTGTTGCACTTACATATTTGAAAGAAAACACAACACACAACAACACAAATGATAATAGCTGTGTATTTGTGCACTTTGTTGTTGGAATTTCCCAACAATGTTTTTTTGCACAAAAAATACTTTGAATTTTCTCCAAACAACAGAAGTTACCTGAAAGGATTTTCTTTTCCTTTTACTCCTGCTCCGGAGGGGCAGCAGAGAGAGAACGAGTGACTCAGAGGATAGTCCAGTCGTATTGTATTGTAGTGTATTATATTGTATCGTATGTGTATGTGCGTTGTTTGATTTGTTATTGTGTTCGCAACCTTGAAGTCCATATCTGTGTCAATTATTCAATGAAAACTCATGTTTAGTGGCCCACCCGCCCAAAAAGCAGGGCAACCCATGGCGAGCAGAGCCAGAAGGTCGAAGGCAGGTGTAAAGGTTTTACCCGCCGTACTAACAGCACTTGCAACACTTTGAACAATGGCACGCAAAATGTGTTTTCCGGAAATTCCGGTAAAGAAAAACAAGTGGGACAACAAGTGCCCACTCTCCGCTCGGCAAAAGGTTCTTAACAATAGCACGTGCTGTTTTGTTGTTGCCATGTTGCCATTAAAGGACGAAGCCATCATCATCATATCGTCATCAATAACATTTGTTGTTGTTGTTTATGTTGTTGGTGTTCAAAGGTGTTCAGGTATCGAGATTTCATTGGCCTTTATAATCCTTATCCATACCATATCCTGCCAAAAAAATATTTCTCTGGAGATTTATATGTATATTTTTTCTTTTAACGAAGGATGAGTGCAAGATTGCGCTGCTCCTTAAGCCATTTGTTAATGCGTGAAATTTCACACTGTTCGGCTGGCCACCAAGCAACCAACCCCGACAAACCGTCCATCCAATCCCTACATTTGTCCACTTGCGAGCATTTTTATGAAGTGCCAGAAAAGTTAAAGATTTTCTTTTCTAACAAATAAAGATTTATGACAGTCGTCTTTGGGATCCTTAGCTGGTTGGTTTGGTTAGCTGCTGTCGTAAGAAGGTCTCACAAAAAGGGATTAAGGCAATCCATAAAGACACATCCACACACACAACAGGATGAAAGGAAGGAATAAACAAAAACGGAACATAATATATAAGATAAACATTATGGAAAAAATAAACAAATTTCTTTGAAAACAAAATATTTTTCTCGCTCTCATTTGGTACAAAAAGTTTATAAACAAAGAAAAAACCTGAAAAAAATCTTTAAACTATTTTTTTGCTTACATTTTTAATGAAATGGATTTGTTGGGATTATTTTAACATTTTAAAAGATAAAAAACGATATACTACTCTTTGTTTCTTTGAATGAAAGTGAAAATAGGTAAACAACTCATTTGCCAACTCGATAAATATGTCAAGTACTATTTGAAATTGTTACGAGTTATTTAGATATTTTAACAAAGTTATGTATGTACACAGAACATTGTACAATAATAGATAAGATTGATTTGTAGAAAATTGTAAGGAGAAAATAAAATAAAAAAATTTAAACAAACATCATAAAAACATTAGATAAAAATAAATATGTGGTTTCAGGTTTTGTTTATTTTAGTTGATAGAGAAATAGTAGACCATTTGCAAATGCACCTTCCATACAAATGGACCGTTTTGTAGAAAAAGCGAACGGCTTATAACTTTGATTACAGTCCATACAAAATATTTATATTTGGTGCAGTGTAATGATTTTATAGTAGCCATAGTCCACCGAAAATTGGGCGTTATTACCACACCTCTTTCATATCCCAAACAAAATGGCCAAAATAAAAAATTTGAAAAATTATTTTTTTGAATTTCCCTCATTTTACAATATGGCTTATATTTTATATTTTTTGCTTGCATTGCTTTCTTCGAGATACTTGCTTCAAAAAAAAAATGGAACTAATTTTTTGGCGATTTTTTTAATATGTATTATTTTTTTGGTACTTTTCGAGACAGACAACAATTTTTTAAAATTTTTTTCTAATTGTTTTAAATGACACTTACTGAACCACTGTCTGTACGTGAATGTGATATTTCCAACATTGGTAGCCCTAATAATTTTCTTTAATTTAAGGGGTAACACGGCAGTATGGTCCAAATACTAAAGGTACATTCCAAGAAAATTGGAATTAAAAAAACATAATAAAAGTTTTTGGTTTTGTATGCATTAACAGAATAGAATATAGAATACATTAATCTACCCAAAATTTTTTTTAGATTTTAGACACAAAAAAAAGTTTTGTTGCATAGTGCTTTGAAAAATTGAGGGTTAATGACTTAATCGATTCTAATGGAATTTGTGCAATTGTTGGACATAGTTTTTAAGTTTTTGTAAATAATCTTCAAAGTTATTTTTTTACATTTTAAAACAAAAATATTCATTTGCAAATCCATTACAGAATTGCTTCTGCTTCTTTATTTTCCCAAAGATTTGACCTTCAGATATCGAGAGCTTATATTCAAAACCCTCTATCTTCAATTTTTGCAAAAATGAGATTTTTATGTTAAAATATTCAGTAAAATAAGGCGCATCTATGGTACTAATTTGGAAATAAAAAAAAACAAAAATTGAGATTTTTGTACTTTCTCTATCTTACACACTTATTTTTTCTGAATGCAATACCCTCTATCTCTTCATATAAATTGGGACTATTTTTTTTTGTTTTTTTTTTCTTCTAAAAGATGGTTCTTTGGTGAAAAGAGTATGCTAAACCCGAATTTGGTTAAATTTTTTTAGTCGAAGCTTTAGTTTTCAAATTATGACTATTTTTATATCTAACCTGTGATTCCACAAGAATACTATTTTTTCTATGACAATTTGAAAATGGATTCAAAAATGAACTCCAAGAAATAGATAATACTTAAATAAAAAATTAATCATTAATTCATTGTTATTATTATTTATTATTTTTATTATAATATGTATAATTATATATTAAAAAAATTTGTGGAATTCATAAATAATTTTTTTTACTATGCAAAACCATCTATCTTTTTTATACATGACGAATTTTTAAATAGCAATACCCTCTATGTTCCATAAAATGGCTCGTGGTGTAAATATTAAAAAAAATATTATTTAGTAGATCACGTAGTTAGATGTAATAAACATTGTAGAACAAACAATTTTATTTTTCTTTAAAATTAGGGATATAAACGGTTTTTTGGCTCTACTGAACAATTGTGTTTTTTAAGATAGAGGATATTGAATATAAACTGTCGATATGCTATTTTATTAGATTCCTTTGTCACATTTATTTTCAAAATTTGCATTTAATATTTTTTTTTTGCCAATCGTTGCATCGTTTTCCTATTAAATTAAATTTTTGTCGAAAATTTCGTCAAAATTGATTTTTTTTAAATTTTTCTCCTAAATACTTTTTTATTTAAAATGTGTTTTTTTTCCAAAAAAAAGTGTTGCCAAAATTAATTTATTTAGAAAATGTCGTTGAAAAAGCCTTTGAAATTTATTTTTTTCTAGAAAACATTGTTGAAATTGCATTTGTCATTATAATTTCTTCGAAATTTAACTTCTCCAGAAAATTTCCTTCATCGTCCTTAAATAAAGTTAACGATTTTAATCGGGGCAGTGACCACTAACACTATGAAACAAAATTTTTGTTAAAGGGCTGTGCATAACATGTAATACAGGGTGGTTAAATTTTAAGGGCTGATGTTGATTTTGAATAAAACACAAATTATTTAGGAAATTATTGTAATTTCTTTTTATTATGATAATATTGGTATGATTCAATTATGTATTGAACAAAATATCGGGCAAATGGCCGCCGCGACACGTCTCCATCCGATGGTCCAAATTTTCAATGACGCTGAGGCATAATTGAATTGTTGCTGGCTTATCGACGTAAACCTTTTCTTTCAAATAACCCCAAAGAAAGAAGTCCAACGGTGTCAAATCACATGATCATGGCGGCCAATTGACATCGCCACGGTGTGAGATAACACGGCCATTGAATTTGTTGCGCAAATGAGCCATTGTTTCGATAGCTGTGTGGCAAGTGCCACCGTCCTGTTGAAACCACATATTGTCCACATCCATATATACCAATTCGAGCCATAAAAAGTTCGTTAGCATCTCACGATAGCGAACACCATTCACTGTAACTGCCTGACCGGCCTCATTTCGAAGAAGTATGGCCCGATGACCGATCGCCAGCCCATAAGCCGCACCAAACGAATTTGGCGAGCATGCACAGGTGTTTTCACATCTCCTACACACCCAGTTTGCTGAAATTTGCGCACAATTCTCCCGATTGTGGACACATTTGCTCGATTATGCTGATCAAAAAAACATCACGAAATGCATTTTGATTTGAACGCCCATTTTCGTAAAATGCTTAAAAAAGTTTAACGCGTTGCTCGATTGTGTATCTTTCCATGGTTCAAATTAAGTTAGTCTGAAATTGAGAGTTAGTCTGAAATATCAAATGAAATGCAGAAAAAACTTGACGTTTAGGTGTGGTTCACATTCAACATCGGCCCTTACAATTTAACCACTCTTATAGAAAATGGGAAAAAACAAAACCGAATTTTTGTTGAAACCGTCGATTTGTAGTGGAATTCCCAATATATTTTCCTGTCTTTATAGTATTTAAGCGCTTTTGAAACTGTATATAATTTGGCAGAAATTAGGCTTTTGATCCAGGTTGATGAACATCTGTTAGATTACGTATTGTTCCATTTTTTTCCTTCTGATTCTTGATCTACGAAAGAAAATTGTGCATTTTAAAGTTATCCTTTCAGATATAGTTTATTATGATAAACATCTTCAACTGCCCCTTGGAATAAGTCTAGATTAGCAGATGGAGCTAAGAACATTGTTAACAAAAACTGAACCAATTATTCCAAATTTTTATCGCAATGACTCTTTTCGTATTGTTAGGGTGGTGTAGGATATTATATCCTCACTGGGTTTATCGTGTTTAGGGTTCCAAATTACACCAGAAAATGTTGTGTACATTCTTCGACAAAAATTTTGTTAACTAGTGTAATTGTTGAAATATTATATTAATGGTTTCTTATTTCAACATTTTATTTGTTTTCAAAATCTTCTTAACCTGATCATATAGTGGCAGGTACTGTAGCTATTTCTGTAGACCAGTATTATGAGAGAGTTTTGATGTATCGATACGAGTATGAAAAATAGGACCTGGAATAGTCTCCAGTCTTCATCACTAAGTTGGCATGATTGGTAAATCGGTTTATCTGAATTGTAAAGTCGGCTTAGATTAGAGAATTGGGAAAACCCTATAATAAAATTCCAACTTGTCTAAATAAGAATATATATATATGTATGATGATAATTTTGTGGTTTTTCTTCATAATCGTGTTTATTGGTTCATTTATTACAAAGCAAACTCAAGGTGGGAATTGTAGCACCTTTTTGGCTGGTATCACACACTTGTTGTTAAATAACAAAAAATATGTTCGAATCAAACAACACAACTACAAAAAAGAAACTGGCGCTGTTTATTCAAAGACTTTAATATTTGTAAATAAATATAATAAATGTAGTTGTACACGGACATACATACGAGTACACCACAATTATCGATTTATGGCCGATTGTGGCTGAACAAGAACTATACTTTTCACACATTATAAATCAACGGATAACAAAAAGGACAGCAACGTCAAGTGTCCTTGTACAGCTACAGCGGACGGCATGCACATGAGCAAACAACAAGGAGAGTTGGGCGGACAGATACATATATGGAAGGACGGACAGACTCGTTGCTCGTTCACTTTAAGGCGCTTATCTAGAGAAGACACTCTCACGGGCATGTTAAGTTAAATAAACGAGCTATACGCCATGGCATGGACATAGGATAACATTCAGGTCATGCAGCAGGAGAACATTGGTTATAGTGGTGGAATGCAGTTGGAGCAAATTTATAAGAACATTCATGGAATGTCCTCTAGTTTCTAATATTGCTTTCATAATAGGTTCTAACTGCTGAAGGTTATTTATATATAGTAACCGGAATTGTTTAAAGGTATGTTAATCTACCTTACGAAGCAGCAACACTACTTTGAAAATTATTTTCTGAGTGTTCTTATATATTTGTAAATATTCCTTTTTTACTCAATGGCCATAAGGACATTATAGTCAAAATTAAAAGTATTATGTTAAACTACCTTACGAAGCAGCAAAACTACTTTGAAAATTATTTTCTGAGAGTTCTTATATATTTGTAAATATTCCCTTTTACTCAATGACCCTAATGCATAAGGACATTGTAGCCATAATTCAGTTATTTCCCAAGAATTGAAATCAAACAATAAGTCCTATGTGAAGTACACAGTCTGTGCCATAGAATTCACAATTGAATTTCCTTTGAAAGAGACACAAAATCACTTGTCTCTTTGATGCTTTTGGGAATTTCCGGTATGAGTGCTACAGGTGCAATTGAAATATTGCAAATTTTCCTTAAGATTATTATTATTGCCTGACTCTTTTTAAACACTAGCTCGTCAATTGAATACATATGTAGATTCCCATGAGGAATGTTCACCGAAACAGAGACAAATCCTAATCATTTTAACTGAATTCTGTTAAACCAGGATGCTTGATAACACCGGTCAACAATTACATCATTATTTAATTTAGCAAGGCCCTACTACTACTAAAAGTATCTTCAATAAAAATTAGAATTTTAAAGAAAATTTAAAAAAAAAAAAAACATTACCCTTACCCCCAATTTCATAACCTCCTGTTAAAGCTAACTCACGGTTAAAAAATAAAAAAAAAATAAAAATTTCATACAATTTAACAGCTATAACTGCACGCAAAAAAAAAATTCGTTTCTGCGAAACGAAATATTAGACAACTACAATTCTCGTTTCCGACGAATGAAATTTCGCTTACGCGAAATAAATTTCTTTCACAACAAACGAAATTTCAGTTCCGGCAAACGAGAATTGTAGTTGTCTAATATTTCGTTTTGCAGAAACGATTTTTTTCTTTGCGTGTGTAGGTTAGCTCTATCTGTAGGATAACCGGAGATTGTGGAATTGGCCGTTAAACATTTTTATGTTTTGGTTTCAGAAAATAGTACACAAAAAAAAACTTTTAGGTCTCTGACACAAAAAACAATAATTTTTTTTTACATACTGTTATTAAAATTTTCTCAAAAATGGGATTTTTTTTTGCAATATTATGTAAGATATCGTTGAAACCGCTGAACGGATGGAAATATGGAGTTGAACTACATATTTTGGCATAACTCGAGAACCATTTTTCCGAATTTGTTCAGGAATGTTTTAAAGAATTCAAAATTAAATAGCCTTTTACTTAAGGAATGTTTTAAAGAATTCAAAATTAAATAGCTTTTAACTTCTTACATCGGCATGTTTACATCTGTTCAGCGGTTTCCACAATACCTTACAAAATATTGAAAAAAAATTTTTTTTGAGAAAATTTTAATAATTTTTAAATAAAATCCTCATAATAACATCGAAACATACGAGTGTTATATTTTATGGATTTTATCTTAAATGAATAATCGAAAATCCGGCCCATTCCGAAGAAAATAGATGCGTAATTTAAAAAGCTGAAGAGAATTTCGAAAATTTGCTCTCATTTCTATAAAAACAAGCATTTAAAAAAATTGTTTCGTGTCGACCGATGATTATATTTACTAATATTGATTGATGAAGCTTGATATATGACAATTTTTTTTTGTCCCAGACTTAAAAATGTGTTTTTTGTATAAATTTAAGAATTTATTTGCCTAAAAGTGTAGTGAATTTCATTATATAGGAAAGCTACAGATCCAAATATAAGCACAATAATATTATAACGTTAATTAATATTTTAGTTGTTTTTAATTAATGAACAAACTCGAGGTCAACTTTTTTTTTTTTTTTTTTTTTATTTATTCGATATTTCGTTCCTCTTTGAGGAACACCTTCAGGAATATGCTACATATGAAATACAGAATAAAGGTCGATTATTCAGAAACTACATTTCAAATTAATTAATATAAAAATTTAATTTAATTTAATTTCATATTTATTTGGACACTCTAAATTGTTGTGGTACACTTTTCAGGCCGTTAATGCCTTAAAATTGCAATCAATTTCATAGTAATATAAAACTTCAGATGTAAAAATGTGCAGAATCCCGTTTCTAATCTGTATTTTTTTGATAAATTTGAAGAACAAAAACAATTTATTTTAATTTTCACTGAAGACCCACAATTTTGTGGTACTCTTTTTTAAGCCTTACTTCACTAACTTCAATAATTTTGGTTTTAGTGAAAAGCTTCAGATTCAAAGATGTGAACAACTAAATTTTTATGTTGTTTAATAAATAGTTAAATTATAAAAAAAAAATTATTTTAAATTTCCATTGCACTTAAACCTTATGTGGTTCACTTTTAGGGCATTCAGTTTTGTGGTACACTTTTACGGAATTTATTTGCCAAAAAGTGTAGTGGATTTCATAGTATTAGAAAGCTACAGATCCAAACATAAGCAGTATTATACTATCACTTTTATTATATTACTTATTTATGTAAAAAACCTGATACCAAAATATTATATTTTCATTTAAATATTTATTTGGTACACTTTTATTGTGGTACACTTTTCAGGCCGTTAATGCTTTAACATTTCAATCAATTTCATAGTTATGGAAAGCTTCGGATCTAAAAATGTTCAGAATCCCATTTCTTATTAATTTTTGTGATAAATTTCAAGAATATAAATAATTTATTTTCATTTTCATTGAAGACCCACAATTTTTGTGGTACACTTTTTGGGGCCTTAATGCATTAAAAGTTCAATTATCTTGGTGTTAGCGGAAAGCTTAAGATTCAAAGATGTGCAGAATTACATTTTTATGTTGTTTAATAAACAGTCAATTTACAAAAAGATTTATTATAAGGTACATTGATATATATCCTTTTTGTTGTTTGATTGCACTCAAACCTCTTATGGTACACTTTTAGGGCATTCAGTTTTGTGGTACACTTTTACGTAATTTATTTGCACTGTTAGTATAGTGGATTTCATATTATTAGAAAGCTACAGATCTAAACATAAGCACAGTCTTATTATCACTTTTATTTTTTATATTTTCATTTAAATATTTATTTGGACACTCTAAATAGTTGTGGTACACTTTTCAGGCCGTTAGTGCCTTAAAATTGCAATCAGTTTCATAGTTATGGAAAGCTTAGGATCTAAAAATGTGCAGTATCCCATTTATAATTTATGTTTTGATAAATTTAACAAAAAAAAACAATTATTGTAATTTCAACGAAACCCCACAATTTGTGTAGTACACTTTCTGGGGCCTTAATGCCTTAAAAGTTCAATAATTTTGGTATTAGTGGAAAGCTTCAAAGACAAAGATGTGCAGAATTAAATTTTTATGTTGTTTAATAAATAGTTAATTTGCAAAATGTTTATTTTAATGTACATTGAGTAAAGTCCATTTTGATGTTTGATTGCACTCAAACCTTTTGTGGTACACTTTACAGGCCGTTAATGCCTTAACATTTCAATCAATTTCATAGTTATGGAAAGCTTTAGATCTAATAATGTGCAGAATCGCACTTCTTATTAATTTTTTTTTTAAAATTTAAATAACAAAAGCAATTTATTTTAATTTTCATTGAAGACCCACAATATTTGTGGTACACTTTTGGGGGTCTTAATGCCTCAGAAGTTCAATAATTTTGGTATTAGTGGAAAGGTTCAGATCCAAAGATATGCAGTATTACATTTTTATGTTGATTAATAAATAGTTCATTTGCAAAAATGCTTATTTTAATGTGCATTGAAAAAATTCAATTTTGTTGTTTGATTGCACTCAAATCTTTTGTGGTACACTTTTAAGGCATTCAATGCCTGAATAGTAATTTGGATTTCATACCATTTGGAAAGATACAGATCCAAAGATAAACAGGGTGATAATACCATTTTTATTTTTACAAATTTTTTTTATACCAAAAAATATATTTTCATTTCCATTTCATTTCCCATATTCGACGGACCCATCTGGCAACGTCATAACTTTTGACAGAGATGTCAGATCGCTTAATGACATACCGCGTTTGAAGCGTCAGTCCAAGCAGATTTTTACCATGGAACAATACACGCCACGCGAGCGCTCTGAAATAGTTGAAATTTACATTCAACAGAAGAAGTCAAGTCAACGTGCTTTTAAAATATTAAAAAATGTGAGAAGTGCGCCTTCTAAGAACACCATTAAGCGTTTATACGAAAAATTTTCGACTGGTGAGGCTCTTTCTAATCCGAAGAGGCCAAATAAAAGTCGACCAAGGCGATCGGCCGAGAATATCGCTGCCGTACGAGCCAGTGTTGAGAGGTCTCCAAGAACATCCCAAAAACGCCGTTCTCAGCAGTTGGGCATGGCTCGGTCCACTTTACAACGGATTATTCGCGTTGATTTGCATTTGTTCCCGTACAAAATTCAATTGACGCAAAGATTGTTGCCTGCGGACAAGCCTCGTCGATTGGAATGGGCCCAACGAGTCCGTGGGTCCGTCGAATATGGGCAACCCTGTATATATTTGTATACTCTAAATGATTGTGGTACACTGTTCATACCGTCAATGCTTTCAAATGCTAAAAATTACATTGTAATGGAAACCTATAGATCCAAAACTGTGCCAAAAAATAATAAAATAAAATTGGGTTAATTTTATTTTTTGTCATGACAAACATTTGCAAGAACATATTTATTTTCGTGTCGATTGCAGACTCCCAACGATTGTGCTGCACGTTTCATGTTTTTACGCTTTAAAATTTTAATGAATCTTAAAAAGTGGAAAACTTTAGAACTATAGATGTGCAGAGTCATATTTTTATTTAAATTTTTAATGAAATTTAACAAAAAATACTTGCATTTCCATTGTTTACCCACAATTTGTGTGGAAGACTTTTCGAGAATTTATCTTTTTCTCTTGGTAAGGAAAGCAATTTTAATTTCGGCTTAAGTAAATAACTAATTTCAATTTATCCTTTTTAAATGTTCCAAGAAAATACCCAAAGCTACCCCTCACTTATCTTCTGCACCTGGAGCTCACGAGATATATGCTATTTTCCGCTTCCTTTTCAAAAAAAGTATCATATTTTCTCTTTATCAGTTAAGGTAAACAATAATTTTTGAAACAGAAATAAATATGCTATTTCATAGAAAGTCTGAAAGTCCTTTCAAATTCGGTCAGGCAAGTCCTTTCCCTGCCCCACCCCCCACTATTCATCTCCAACGTGCCATATTAAAGACTTTCTTTATTTACCTTAGATGTAATCATTCATGAAAATGTTTACCTTTCACGGAAGCAGCCGGAGGAGGACAACAAAAAAAACACCAGAAAAATACTCGAAATAAATGTTACAATTTCAGCTTGCGAAACTGAAAAACTGTTAAACTGTTTTGTGAAAAAGGACCTCCTTTTTTAAGTACTTCCGAAACGGCAGTGCAACAACAACAAAAACCAAGCCAAGAACCAAGAACATCAAGGATATTTTTCATGTTAAATTTCTGGTAACAGCCGACAAAGCAACAACAACAAAAACAAGCAAGCGAAGAAAAGGAAACCAAGTGTTTGTTCCATCGTTATTGTTCAGATTCTGACGAATTACAAGAAAAAAGTGGGAAATAAGTCACCTGCTGCGGACGATGAATAGCCGACAAAAAAGCATATTTTTTTCGAGTACTTAACAATGAAACTCTAGCGCCGCCAAAAGCAGCATTTCTTTTTTGAGGATACCGCTAAGGATATTTGTTAAAATCAAGAGTAGTAGAAGCAGATGCTTTAAGGACTCGCACTAAGCAATTCAGCGTTTTTTTTCCTTCATAGGGTCCTTTGGCAACGTTTGGGGGAAAATGTCGTTAAGATTTATGGTGCTCTTGCGCCACAAGCAAATCGCGATAAATTTTATTATAATATGAATAAAAGTGTGGAAAAGTTAAAGATTACAGAGGAAATATGAAATTCATGATAAGTAATGGGCTTTTGGGGAATATTTTGTGGGAATATTTTGTGGGAATATTTTGTGGGAATTCTAAGGATGTGATTCACAGTTTGAACCCTTATGTATTGATGACAGTTAAGATTGTATATATATATAGTGGATAGCATTATCGGACTAGTTACGGTCCGGAATGAAATTCTGCACAACTTTGTCTTAAGTGTTTTCCACTAAAGTGCAATGTCATAAACAACTTTAAGGCAACAAACTCTCGAAAAATCTGTAACAAAAATTGTTTTTTTGTTATAAAAATGTATCAAAAAAAATAAAAATATGATTCTGCACATCTTTAGTGCTAAAACTTTACACTAATATGAGATACGTCAAACTTTTAAGTCGTAAAAGTCATGAAAAATGTACCACAAAAATGTTGTGTCTACAATGAAGATGAAAATAAATTGTTTTTGGTATTAAAAATTATGTAAAAAAAATCGGAAATAGTATTCTGCACACTTTCGGATCTATAGCTTTCCACTAATATACAACTTATAGCATTTTTGAAGCATTGCCAGCCTAAAAAGTGTGCCACAAAAATTTAGAGTGTTCACATATACAATCGAAATAAAAATATTATCTTTGGTATACAAAAATTGTAAAAATAGAAGGGGCAATACCATCCTGCGTATCTTTGGATCTGTAGCTTACTAAAATGTATGAAATCCAATGTACTTTCCAGGCACTGAATGCCCTAAAAGTGTATCACTAATGGTGTGTGTTCCACAAAAATTAAGGGTCTATAATAAAGCCGAAAATAAACTGATTTTTGTTTTTATATTTATATAAAAAAAATCGGAAATATGATTCTGCACATTTTTGGATCCATAGATTTGCATTATTAAAAAATTTATAGCATTTTTGAAGGATGGATGGCCTCAAAAGTGTACCACAAAAATAAGAGTGTACATCTATACAATGTACATGAAAATGTAATTTTTGGCTAATAATTTTGTAAAAAGAAAAATGACAATATCACTCTGCACATCCTTAGAATTGTAGCTTCCCAGAAGATATGAAATTCATTACACTTTTCAGGTACTGAATGCCCTAAAAGTGTACCACAAAAGATGTGAGAGCAATTGCAATTATTCAATGTATATTTAAATCAACATTTTTAAACAATAAAAATGTATCAAACATCAGAAAAAGGTAATTCTGCACATCTTTGGATCTGAAGCTTTCAACTAATATAAATTATATAAAATTGTATCACAATTAAAATAAAACTATGATTCTGCACATCTCTAGTTCTAGAGATATCCATCCACTAATATGAAATTCATAAAACTTTAAAAGGCGTAGAAGTCGCGAAATGAAGACGAAAGTGAATTGTTTTTGACGTTAAAAATTATATACAAAAATCGGAAATAGGATTCTGCACATTTTTGGATCTGTAGATTTCCATTAGTATAAAATGTATAGCATTTGTGAAGCACTGATGGCCTCAAAAGTGTACCACAAAAATTTAGAGTGTACATCTATACAATGTAACTGAAAATTTAATTTTTGGCTAAACATTTTGTAAAAAGAAAAATGACCATATCACTCTGCACATCCTTGTAATTGTAGCTTCCCAGAAGATATGAAATACATTACACTTGTCAGGTACTGAATGCCCTAAAAGTGTACCACAAAAGATGTGAGAGCAATAAAAATTAAAAAATTATACAATAAAAATTTATCAAACATCATAAAAAGGTAATTCTGCACATCTTTGGATGTAAAGCTTTCAACTAATATAAATTTTATAAAATTGTATCAAAATTAAAATAAAACTATGATTGCACATGCACACCTCTAGTTTTAGAGCTATCCATCCACTAATATGAAATTCATAAAATTTTAAGGCGTAGAAGTCGCGAAAAATGTACATCAACAGTTGTGGATCTACAATGAAGACGAAAGTAAATTGTTTTTAATGTTAAAAATTATATACAAAAATCTAAAATAGGATTCTGCACATTTTTGGATCTGTAGATTTCCTTTACTATAAAATTTATAGCATTTTTGAAGCACTGATGGCCTCAAAAGTGTACCACAAAAATTTAGAGTGTACAGCTAAACATTGAAGATATAATTTTGATATACAAATTGTGTAAAAATAAAAGTGTCAATATGACTCTACACATCCTTGGAACTGCAGCTTTCCATAAGGTGTGAAATTCATTACACTTTTTAAGTACTGAATGCTCTAAAAGTGTACCACAAAAAGTGTGAGTGCAATGGACATCAAAAGTGAAAATTTTCAATGTATGTATAATAAATTAAATAAAAATTTGTATACAATAAATTTTGTAAACAACATAAGCATGTAATTCTGCACATCTTTGGATCTGAAGCTTTCCATTAATACTAAGCTTATTAAACTTTAAAGGCATTAAGGCTCCAAAAAGTGTAGCTCAAAAATTGTGGTTCTTCAATTAAGATGAAAATAAATTCTGAAGCTTTTCTTTACTATGCAATTTATTGAAGGGCCTAAAAGTGTACTACAACAATATGGAGTGTCCCAAATAAACATTTAAATAAACATATAATATTTCGGTTAATTTTTTTTTTAAATGAAAGTGATTATATTATTGTGCTTATGTATGGATCTATAGCATTACCAAAGGTATGAAATCCATTATACCTTTCAGGTACTGAATGCCCTAAAAGTGTGCCATAAAAGATGTGAGTACAATGGACATCAAAATGGAAATATTTCAATGTATATTACAACAAATATTATTATACATTAAAAATTTATCAAATAATAGAAAGATGTGATTCTGCAAATCTTTGGATCTAAAACTAGTCATTAATACCAAAATTAATGAACTTTTAAGGCCTCAAAAAGTGTACCACAAAAATTTTGGGTTTGCAATAAAAATTAAAATAAATTGTTTGTGTTATTAAAAGTAAAAGTCAAAAACTAAATTATAAATGAGATTCTGCACATTTTTGAGATCTGGTGCTTCGCAATGCAATGAAATTTATTGCGATCTTAAGGCATTAACGGCCTGAAAAGTTTACCACAACAATTTGGAGTACCAAAATAATGATTTAAATGAAAATATAATATTTTGGTATAATTTTTTGGAAAAATAAAGGTGGTAACATCTAACATCCTGCATATCTTTGGATCTGTAGCTTTCCAAAACGTATGAAATTCATTATACATTCCAGGCATTGAGTGCCCCAAAACTGTAGAAATAAAATAAACATTTCTATCCCTTAAAAATTTATCAAACAACATAAAAATGTGATTCTGCACATCTTTGGATTTGAAGCTTTCCACTAATACCAAAATTACTAAACTTTTAAGGAACTAAAATTCCAAAAGTGTACCACAAAAATTGAGAGTCTGCAATAAAAAATAAAATAAATTGTTTTTGGTATTAAAATTTGTCAAAAATAAATTAAAAATGGGATTCTACACATTTTTAGATCCAAAGCTTTTAATAACTAAGAAATTTATTGAAATGTTAATTCATTAATGTCCTGAAAAGTGAACCACAACAATCTGGTGAACCACAACACATTTTTAGATCCAAAGCTTTTAATAACTAAGAAATTTATTGAAATGTTAATTCTTTAAAGGCCTGAAAAGTGAACCACAACACATTTTTAGATCCAAAGCATTTAATAACTAAGAAATTTATTGAAATGTTAATTCAATAATGGCCTGAAAACTGAACCAGAACAATCTGGGGTCCAAATAAACATTTAAATAAAAATATAATATATTTTGATATCATTGTTTTTGTAAAAATAAAGGTGCTAATATCGTCCTGCATATCTTTGGATCTATAGCTTTGCAAAGCGTATGAAATTCATTATACTTTCCAGGCATTGAATGCCCCAAAACTGTTCCACAAAATATGTAAGTGCAATGGAAATCAAAAAGGAAAATTTTCAAGATATATTAAAATAAACATTTCTATACCTTACAAATTTATCAAACCACATAAAATGTGATTCTGCACATCTTTGAATCTGAAGCTTTCCACTAATACCAAAATTATTGAACTATCAAGGCATTAAGGGCCCAAAAAGTGTACCACCAAAATTGTGGGTCTACAATGAAAATTGTTTTTGGTACTTAAATTTATCAACTTATTGAACTTTCAAGGCATTAAGGACCCAAAAAGTGTACCACAAAAATTGTGGGTCTACAATGAAAATTGTTTTTGGTACTAAAATTTATCAAAAAATAAATTAGAAATGCGATTCTGCACATTTTAAGATCTGAGGCTTTCTATAACTATGAAATTTGTTGAAATTTAAAGGCATTAACGGCCTGAAAAGTGTACCACAACAATTTGGAGTAACAAAATAGTCGTTTAAATGAACATATAATATTTTGGTATAGTTTTTTTGGAAAATAAGGTGGTAATATCATGCTGCATATCTTTGGATCTGTAGCTTTCCAAAACGTATGAAATCCATTATAATTTCCAGGCATTGAATGCCCTAAAAGTGTACCACAAAATATGTGAGTGCAATGGAAATCAAAAAGGAAAATTTTCAAGATATATTAAAATAAACATTTATATACCTTAAAACATCTTTGGATTTGAAGCTTTCGACTAATACCAAAATTATTGAACTTTCAAGGTAATAAGGGCCCAAAAAGTGTACCTCAAACTTGTGGGTCTGGTGTTAAATGAATATATTTTTCTATCTTTTTTTTCTATACCTTAAAACATCTTTGGATTTGAAACTTTCCACTAGTACCAAAATTATTTAACTTTCAAGACAATAATGGCCCAAAATTGTACCACAAAATTGTGGGTCTGCTGTTAAATGAAGATATTTTTTTACAATAAAATTTGTCAAAAAATAAATTAGAAATGGGATTCTGCACATTTTTAGATGTGAGGCTTTTCATAACTATGCAATTTAATAAAATTTTAAGACTTTAACTGCCTGAAAAGTGTGCCACCATAATTAGGAGTGTCCAAATAAACATTTAAATGAAAATTTATAAATGTTTTTTTTTTAATAAAAGTGATAATAGTATTATGCTTATGTTTGGAGTTGTAGCTTTCCAATATTACGAAATCCACTACACTTTAAAAGAAATAAAGTGTACCATTTTTGGAGAATTTGAGCTCTCAATGCAAGTTCAGAGTCTTGCTTACCCTATTGCCCCCGGGAAATGCAGAGCTTCAGCAGGGTTGATTTTGTTGCATATTCAAACAAACTAAAACCGCTTAATCACTTCCTCGAAATGAAGCAACAATACAAATGTTCTGCAATACATTTACATTAAACAAACTGCAATTATCTACCTAATATTTCTTGAAAATAATCAATTATCGTTGGCCTTAATTACTCTACAATATTGCAAAACCTGAACATATAAATCCCTCACTTCTACCGATACTATGTAGGCGTGTAATTAGCACCCCCCTCCCCCAAAGAGTGATCAATCAAACATATTGAAGATTTAAATAATCATTTTCATTAATTTATATTCTCTACATTTCGAAAAAAGTAAATATATTGAAACTCTATGTAGATGTGAAAATGGAAAAAAGTAGAAGTGTTAATTGTATGTTGTTTTCCAACCGTTGTTGTGTTGTTTCGATTTGGTATTTAAAGCAATACTCGTATTTTGCTTCCAAATGACACATTGTCATTTTATTGTTGAGCTGTCCGTCTGTACATTCAATCATCCGTCCGTCAGTCTGGCTAGCTAGCGCCTGGCATGCCGTCATTTGGACATTAATTTCAATTAAGCGCCAAAATCATTCACATGGATAGACAGATAGATAGATAGATTGAGCTTCAATAGAAGAGACATATTTAAATGTTGACATTATTGAATACAGAATTTAGAAAAAAGCTAGGAGGAAGCAACTTTTTCGTTTCCCATTTACATGACAATGTAAATAAAGCTTAATGTTAAAGGGTGTGTCGGGTAAGGTGTAAGAAAGGGAGGAGGATGAGATCTGGGAGTAGAAACGCTATGAATTGTGAAGGGGTTTGTTGCTGAGACTATAGATAGATAGATAAATAGATGTACATTTCCCCAAACCCCCACAAAACAATTGATTGCGGTGGACATGAAGTGGGTGCGAGATACCAGAATGTTTACTTGCAAATGCAATGTGAGCTCTTGACGCTTGAGATAGGAGGGTCGGGCAGGAAGTTTGGTAAATAATAATAATATTATTAATAAAATATATTACATCTTTCAAAATTTGTATACACAGCGTTTTTTACTTTATCTCAACAGCTCTTTAGTTCACCAGCTCTTTTGTTCACCAGCTTACATGAGTTCAACAGCTCTTTAGTTCAGCAGATCTTTAGTTCTACAGCATTCTTTAGTTCAACAACTCTTTAATTCACCAGCTCGTTAGCTCACTTTAGTTCAACAGGCCATTTCGTTCAGTAGATCACCAAATCAGCCGCTATTAAACGAATCTGATTGGAACATGAATGGAATGCTTTGAATATACAAACACGTTTGTATAGGTAGAATCCTACATTCATGATGATATAAAAATGGAAACAACAGATAACAGCTGAGAAAAGAGAACGAAATGAGAAGAGAGAACGAAATAACATGGTTAACGAAAAAAGACATGTTGAACTACTGAACTGAAATGAAATAGTTCGTACCGTTCAGAAAAGGACCCTTGAATTGAACTAGTTCCTCCGCGAACTACAGAACATTAATCAGAAAGGCAAAAAAAAAATCTCTGAATTATTGTGAATGACAGTTGATAAAATAATAAATAAATTCATTTATAAAATTTATGAATGAATATATGTATGTTTATAAATGAATTCGATCGGGTCATCTATGTTAAGACTCAATTATAGCTATTTAAGGAGTTATAGCCATTTTAGATTTATCAGGGATTTTGGAATGTTCATGTTCTATTTTAGAACGCTTATTTAAGGAGTTATAGACATTTTAAGTTTGGCTAAGTAAATTAAAAGTTTTCACAAAATATCGCCTTTTCGCCTGTATGTCGCTTATTTACAGAGTTTTAGCCATTTGCAGGATGGCGCCCAACTGTGGGACCTAAAATCCAAAGCTAAAAGCTTTTGTGAGTTTTCTCAGAGACTCCCAAAATGTTCATACGCTCTCCATACCATTCACATGTTTTTTTGGATGAGGATGAGCAACAGAGAATGCTTGGTCGCGCGTATTCACTTACAATGGAAACATATGAGCAGGAGGCGGTGTAATATATACACCGCCACCTCTCGCTGATAAATTGTGCAAATGTGCAACAAACGACTTGTCGACGAGAATAAATTGCTGATGTTCGGTGCATATTTTTTGTTACTATTTTTACAAATCATAAAGGCGCCAAACGTAAGTGTGTCTGTCTGTCTGTCTGCCTAGAGCGCGTTTTGTAGGTTAGTTCTTCATTTGGTGTTTCTAATTTTTCTGGTTTTATTGATTATTGGCGGTGAAGGAACACAAAAAAAAAACACTATACAAACATAGATTAAAGCTATGTGGGTCGATGACTTCGATGTCGCCGCTATTTTCGCCATTTATTTATTAGAGTTTTTTTGCAATAATAATGCTGCTCATTTCCCCTCATAAAGGCTAGCAAATGCAAGAAGATAATTAAAACACCCAAGAGTGCATTGTACAGTTTTGATGAAGAGGGAGAGATAGAGAGACAAAAAATGCAATTACTTTTTATTGACCATAAAAGAATAATATGCTTGAAAATGAAAGAAAAAAACACAAAAAGAAAACATGCTTTAAAGAAAAGGAAAAAATACAATATCAATATAATTTTTATTATTAGTTTTATGAGAGTTCAATGACCCACAACAACCACCATCACCATATATCTCTCGCCCTCTCTCTCTCTTTCCTCGTTCTGCAAGATAAGAAAGCGTCATTCATGCGAGAGAAAAGCGAAAAAACTCGCATATGATAACGCCATCTTTCGTGGACTTTTTTTTTTGCCAAAAGCCAAAAAAGATTTGTGGGTCTCAAAGAGTTGATTTATCATTTCAATTCCTTTTTTCTTTCTCTCTTCATCTTTTTCAACGCAAAATTGGCCCGTTTGAGGCCAAATCAAGCCAAGCCAATTCAGTTGGCAGTTGCTGCCATTTTTGGACATTAACTGTACCCAACAATAGCAGCAGCAACTTTGTCACTCTGTTTGTGTACATACATACATACTCGTACTTTTGTCTGTCCGACGATTTACCAAGAATTGGGAATAAGAGAAAAAAAACATTTAGCATTTATACGGGTATTCTCAGACACACAGACTGGTTTACCCATATTCGCCATCGATGACGGGTTGTTGCATCAAACTTAAAAAGGAAAAAAGAACAAAAGAAGTTTATTGGGTATTCATTCTACTGAGGCACAGTAGTTCTGCGCAGATATTAAACAATATTGCAAAATTAAGAAAATTGATAGTCAAACTCAAAAACCACTACCACTACTATTTCTCAAGGCTTGATTTATAATACTTTTCGATCCACAAAATCAAGTCGTTAACGAAGAAACTGATGTAAGTTGTCATTCACCACTGTGGCAAATTATGAATGAATAAAGGGTGATTTTTTTGGCAGTTCAGCTCAAGAAGAGACATTTAATTTTATAGAAACAAATTTAGAAACACGATTCCGTGCGAAAAGGGGGATTGCCTCTCTAACTCATATCAGATTGAAGATATTAAATGATTGATCCGACCCGGAATACGGGAATTCTGCCATTACAAAGGATCTGACAGGACTGCGCGACTATACTGTATAAGAAAGCTTCAAATCCATCGTACCTAACGCTATTCGAAACATTAATACCGGAAAGGACACAATAGTCAAGAATACCTATAGTTGATGGTCAACCCTTTCTGATCTACATTGATGGGTTCAAATAACAAAAGCTAGTTGGAGATTGACAAAAGGTGGTGACAAAATTTAAACTTTTTTTATCAGAAGCTTGTTGAATGCTTAGATTTCCATAAGGATTGTCCTCCATTACGGTACATAATATCAATGGCGCCCAACGTGAAGCTCAAACACTTAACTAAATTAACCAAAATTTTCTCCCATTTGTTTCACCTTTCTAACTGTCATATTTCACTGTAATTTTGTAGAATTTTTGTTGGAAATTTAAACACATCGTCTGTTGCAGAAAAAAATCAAAGATTCTATTGATGTCATTGTTTTGTCCAAAACTTCTTCTCATAAGTATTAAACATAAAGTGGTTTCTTGTTCACATATACAAACCCGCAGAAAAACATTCGTACCAATTGACAGACAGACAATTGTGAACACTTATGATAAGAACATAATGCAATTCTCTTTCTCTCCCTCCTCTGTTAGACATTGAGACGTCTTAGAGATAACATCGCCAATCGATGATGTCAATGAAGCCAATTGTTATAAAAAAAAGAGAAGCGGATGAGGAAAAAAAGGGGGTGTATATGGGAGACAGCAACAGGGATCTGAGATTGTTTGACATTTACCGCAGAGTGTTTTGTTGACCCAAATGTTTACAACTGACAATTCTTAATATATGTACATGCTGAGAAAAAACATTACTTAATTCTATAGATTTCGGTTCAAAGAAGTCATAATCTTTAGAATGAGGATAATTCATACTTAGAATTAGGAAAATTTACCTAATATTAAGGAAATTGTCAAAGTTGTATGTATTAAATTTCTTGTTCTAAAGACAAAATATTTTTTAAGTGTAGAGATGCGAATCGTATGATGAAGAAGAAAATTTAGATTTAAAGATTTTTGTAAATATTGTGAATCTTGTAAACACAACACATTTTTGAATTTAATGTTTTTTTAAGATATGAATAATTTTTAATATCATAAATCTCTGTGTTATTTGGGAATAACCGCATATCTCAAAAATCAAAATGTTCAAGAGAGTCAGTGAATTTTTTACTACATAGATTGACATACTTTAGCGTTGGAAAAAGTCAGCCAAATTGTAGAATACCCAATAGCTTCATATATGGATTAATAGATAATAAGCTAAAAACATTTATGTTAAAATCCCGAACTCGAACATTTCTGACATAGGCGGTTATTCCAGAAAACCACATACATTTTAGCTGATTTCTTTGTTAACTTTGAAATCGAAAAATTCATTGAATTATCTGGATGTAGGACATATTTGCATTTAAAGTTATTCAATTATTTACAGAATTGGGTGCTGCCACTGTACACAAAATTTCTTTTTATGTTTTCAGAGAAAGAATATCTTAAAAAATATGTAATTTTTCCAACAAAAAAAATTTAATAAACTCCTAAAAAAATTGTATACCCCAATAATTATAAATAAATCATCAGCACTTTTCGCGCAAAGATGTTTTAGTGTTCAAAAAGAAAATGTAAGAAAAAAATTGGTACGCGAACATCTGTGGCTAAAATAACACTAATGTCTGCAGTTTCATTTTTGCATCATACCAATCACCCCAATTTCTTAAATTAAAACACTTAAAAATAATACTTTTAAGCGATATACGCATTAAATGCAGGAAAATCGTTCTGTCGGTCTTTCGCGCACAGACGTATGTTTGCAAATAATAATTATAAAAAACGAAAATAAAACATGTGCGGCGAAAGGAAAATATCATATCCCACCATCACAATCATCATCATCATCATCAGATGAAGCTTCAGCATCATTTATTGCATTAAACACAACACTTTTGTACACAAAAGTCCGATGCAAACACCGGGAAACGGAAAAGAAAGAGAAATGTTTATGCGATAAATTTTGCTGGTAAATGAAATAAAGTATTGTGTAAATATGGATGGTCGAACGTTTACTCAAACGGCAGAAACCAACAATTCATCGTCTATGCTATGCGTTCTGCAGCTCGTTCATGGTGTCATACATTTTGCCATCATCTCCCATCTCCAGGGATGGTGTGGCAAACTGTGTTGTTCGATGGAAACACTCTTTCTCTCGAACTCCATAGTTCGATGTGTCGATGCTGGTCGTCTGCTTTCCTGCGAAGTCATAAAGTAATATAGGAGGAAAAGCCAAAACATTTGAGTACTCTGATGTAAATGATGAAGAGTCAAAATAGATTAAGTCTATACTCGAAAAAAATAATTATTTGTTTGGAGAGAAATGAGTTTGGACCTAGTCATAATCTTTAGAATAAGGACAATTCATTAAAGAGCGTCCAATGCATCCCGAAAAAGCCACTGTCTGGTGTGAATTTTGGGCAGGCGGAGTCATCGGTCCATCTTTCTTTGAGCACAACTTTGGTCAGGCCATCATAGTTAACGGTGAAACCCTATAGGTCAAACATTACCAAAATTCTTTTGGCCTGAATTGGATGATATGAACACCAACAACATATGTTTTCAACAGGACGGCTCTACGAGCTACACATTCGATTATCATGCCACATTGGACATTCTGTACGCGAAATTTGTGGGCATAGTAATATCACGTGGAGGTAATGTGAACTAACCACCGAGATCGTGAGAATTGTCCACGTTAGACTTTTTCTTGTGGGGTTTTCTTAAGTCGCAGGTCCATGCGAATAAACCACAGCAACTCTTAAAGACACATAATCCATGCCATCGGTCAAATTCGTACTGATTTTAGCCAGCCAAGCCGCGGTGGACATAATGTATAGTCATTTATTTGAAAATTTGATTGATTTTGAACTGTTGTATGTATGCTGATCTTCTGAATTTATGATAACAGTACAATATACATGATTACTGATCATTTTTGCATATATTTGCATTTAAAGTTTTGTGAAAAGCATTTTAATATTTTACAAAAAAATTCTTAAAGTTTATGTATGCCATTTAAACTTCTGAAGTTAATTTGAAAGCTGCTAATTCCCTTATATTTTTTGAAGGACTCTGACTGCATTTGAAGGTGCATTGGGGAAAAAAGACGTTTTAAAATTAACTCCGTTTGGGCATAATTTATACCCCTAACGTGCATGCATTAAAAAGGTACACAGATGGGAAAAAGACGCGGCAAAGTTAAGTCCTTTTGGGTATAATACGTTGTTGCTGATCACCTTTGGATATATTTGCATTTAAAGTTTTTTAATCCATAACAGTTTTTGTGAAAAGCATTTTAATATTTTACAAAAAAATTACTTAAAGTTTATCTTTGCCTTTTAAACTTCTGAAGTACATTGGGGAAAAAGACGTTTTAAAATTAACTCCGTTTGGGTATAATTTATACCCCTAAAGTGCAAGCATTTAAAGGTACACAGAGGTAAAAAGACGTTGCAAAATTAACTCCTTTTTGGGGATAATTTATACTCGTAAGGTACATGAACAATAGTCCCCGATTCGTTCATTAATTATCCCCGAAACGGGGGTGATTTTTTTATCGGCTTTGCTTTGTGTTTCGCCACCGTAAGGATTTTTTGTTCTGTTTGTATTGTTTATTGGAGAAGATGCAACCAAGAGGTAATTGGTGTTTTATAAAGATAATATCTTTAAATTTATCTTTATATTATATATCTTTCTATCTATTGTCTTATATTATCTCTAATATCGTTATGTTATAAAGACGTGAAAAAATAAAAAAGAATGAGGAAGAAATATAATTTGAAGACCAGTTCGAATTCATGGATTATTCTGTTGGCAGTCTGGCGAGTTAAAAAAGGTAATGTGATTGTGATTTTCTGGAATCATAGAAATGGAATTGTTCTATGACAACTTAATAGGTAAGCATTTGTAAATGCCAATTTAAAATGTTACTAATGATTGTATGTGTTTTATTTGCAGCATTTAAAGGAATCATTGTCACCATTGGAGTGCTAAATTAAATGCCGAAATCCAAGAAAAATTACTTAAGAGGTAACAGAGGTAATACTGTGAAGCAATTCGTATATGTGTGTTTTGTTTAGCCGTGATTTTCTTAGTGATATATATGCAATATTAACGCGTCATGCATTGGTTTGAGTTGGATTTCTAGGTTGTTTTCTTTTTCACTTGACTATTTAAAATACCTTCCTTCACTTTGAAGGAACTCATTAGACCTTCAGCTCAACTTCACAGTGAGAAAGCTATAAAATAACATCAATAACAGATCAACCCCGCATAGGGAAACATCAAAATGTTAGGTTTAAGTTTTGTTGACTTTAATAAATATTATAAATAATTAATAAATACAAATTTATTAAAACTAACGCTAATGCTGTTTAACTTGTTTTAAATATTGGGGTGGATTAAGAACAGAATGCTATTGAAATCATCCCCAGAGCGTGCTTTAGTCGTCGCCAGTACGGGCTTTAGTCGTTCCCAGCACGTGCTTTAAATTATCCCCAGTTGATGTTGATTTTGATGCTTTATTCAGGCACATCCGTGCATGAATACGTCACATACGGTGTTGGGGAATGTGCCCTGGTTAAGTACGTATGTTATTTATTTTCGCTGGCTGTAGATGAAAACCTTTAGAAAATTTTGTCCACCTAGACCACAATTCACTTTTTAGGGGAGTTGACTAAGGCATTTTAACGAGGTTTATAGACTATGGGTGTGTAGGTAGTTGCAATCCTTTTAATGTAAGTTTGAATTCAAGACTAGTCTTCGAGTTTAAATTCTTTGTCTTCCGTTTGAATGATATACTTTTGGACCTACTTGGAAGATTGTATCCACCTCGAGTTGAATTAAATTTTTAGAAAAGTTAACAAATTTTGATTAGACTTTGAGTTGAATATGACTTTGGAATGTGTTAATAGGTCTGAAGTTAGCTGACAGCAACTGACTTCAGTTTGAAGGTTTCCTTAGACCGTTTGACAAGGTTTGATGGAGGCTGGGTAATCGAAGAATAGGATTGACTGCGAACTAACATTAAATGGATTTCAACCTCGCCCTACATCAAACCGTAGGTTTGATTTCGAAATTCGTTTGAGATGATTTTAATGAAATTTTAAATTATTTTTTGTAAAGAAAAAATCATTGTGGTATAAGTTTAAACCTTGAAGTTGAACATTTGCAGTTGTTTGGAGTATAAATAAATTATCTCCAAGTTTATTTAATGAAGTTTGGAAGTAAACATGGTGTTAATTTCAATGCTTTTGGTAATATTTAATAATATCTGATATTAATTTTAGTAGGTCATGCGAGTTTTAAGCTCTCTGCACAAAGTTCGATTCGGTTTGAATGCAAGTGATATAATTTTGGTGGGGTTCTAAGATAGTTTGATGATGTGTTAAAGTATTTCATAAGAGTTGAAACATGTTTGAAGTTACTTTGAATATTTTGGGAATGCATATTGTATTAAGCCCATGATGGTCAACGTTTGGGGATGACTCAATTTAAATCTACTTTAAGAATTAAAAATTTGTTCGAGATGTTTTTGACAATATTTTAATCACATTCTCTTGGACTTGTCTGTATTATGCTATATATATAAAATATTTAAATTAAAACCACTTTATATATAGAGACCCATACACTTTATATCCAATCCCACAAATATGTGGTTTGAAGTGATCCTGAGCTATGTTCTACAGAACCTCAGCAATCATGAATCATATTCTAGCAGAGTTCATTGCTTATTTGGTGGTTTGTAAAATAATAATTTTTCAAAATAAAATGTCCATCATAAAAACAGAACTTAATCACTTTCACTTCAACATCTTCAGCATATATATCACTACTCGTAGCAAAACCAACAAACGTGCCACATTATCGACCGACTGATGGACGGACAAATGGACCAACGATGAGTGTTGCAATTTTATTTTTATTCTTTTCAGAATTTTTGTGAATATAAGTATACGAGAGAATATTCTTTATTTTCCTATTTGATGGTACTACTGCTGTTGTTATGCCACAACAATATGTTAACAATTGGCCGTATGGTTGGATGGCTGGATGGATCGTCAGTTGGGTTGGGTTCGGTCGGATGACTGAATGGACAACAAATGTTCCTTTATTCGTTCGCTTGTTTTGTTAAGTCCTCTTTTTTTTTGTATTCTTTTATAATTTTAATGGCTTTTCTCGTACTTTTGAAGAAAAGAGAAAAAAAAAACGAAAACAATAATGATTTCGGTTTTTTTTCTGACCAGTATGGAAAAAGAGATGATTATTGGTGAGAAAAATAATGAGGAAATGTTGCTGATGAATGAAAGGCTTATGAGAGGATATTATTATTATTGCAAAAAGGAAGAAAATCAGGAAATAGTAAAAAAAGTTTAGATGTTCTAGTGCCAAAAACACATGGGAAATTGCAAGTAATAATATGTAGTTTGTTTTAGTTTGTTGAAGTACTTAACAATGTAAATGGGGCTTAAATAAAATATACATACAACATTAAATACAAAAATACATTTAATACTATATCAATATCGGATATCCATTTTGGGACATTTTAAGTCGAATGAGCAATGTCCGTCCGTCTGTCTGCCTGCTGGCTGGTGCGCACGAAAGGAGTAACCGATTGACTTCAAATTTGGTATGTGGTAATATTTTCTTCTATCTCCGGCTAAGTTCGAAGATGGGCCATATTGGTCCACTCCTTCTAGTACCTCCTCCACAAAGGGTTAACATTTAGTGAAATATTGATTATTAAATAACTTCTATACTACTTATTTGAATCCTCTGAAATTCTACACCTCTAGAAAAATAGGCGAAGTTGACACGCCCCCTTTGGTAACTCCCAAACAAAAGGAAAATTTTGAACCAAAAGTTAATAGCTTATAACTATATTACCAGTTCATACAATGACTTGCAATTTTGTACAGTGCAATGCTTTTATAGCACCTAGAGTCTAGAGAAAAGTGGCCGTAATAGGCACACCCCTATTGGTACCTCTCACACAAGTGGACCATTTTGTACCAAAAGTAAACAGCTTTGAACTTTAATACCAGTACATACTTTAACATTAATAAATTCAATTTAAATTGATAATAATTTAAATAAAACAAAAAAATAAATAAATTTACAATATTTTTTGAGACTTAAGGTGAGGGGATTCATTAGTCGGTTTACCCGACTGAACATTCTTACTTGTTAAAACTATTTTATACTATTTTTGTGCTCACATGGATTCTTTATATATTCCGTTATTATTTAAGTGCATTTTCTCAGAAACTTTTTTTTATTAAAATAACATAATAATATAAAATCAAAAACAAGATCAACAAGAAGTGAGAGAGAGTTAAAAATGTAAAAAAATGTAATTTAAAGACACATTGTGTTAAATGCGTTGGTTTTGGTAGTAATAAATATTACTTATCGGGTAATAATTTTAGCAGCTCATGTGTTTTTGATTACGTTTGACATATGTTTCAATAGATTTGATTAAATGATCTTTGGTTTCAAACTACTCCCGGTTTAATACAACTCACTGGCAGACTGAATCAAACCACTTTTGGTTTTAAACCCTTACCATAATACTGAGTTCCCATTTAGAGGATGACTACGGTGATCGAGTCTAGTACAGAGGAAGACTCTTCGATACTCTTCGGTATCAAACTACATCAGGTCTGATGCAACTGCTAGCAGTTTGAATCAAACTACTCTTGGTGTGACCTCCTCATAATCAGGTTAACAAGTGTTCAAATGATGGGTTAACATTTGAAGGTAATGTATACACTATATCAGTGACTAAGCAGCATTAGTCACATTGTTTTTAAATTTTGTTTATTTTATAGATACAATTCAAATTCTCATATCTTATCTAACATTTTTGGGGAAATCCAGTGATTACTAATTTTTACTGGTAGAAATAGGCATAACATGAAATACATACGCAATTAGGCTAGTTTTGAGATTGCTTATCGAAATTGTTGCAATTAAATTTGTAAAAAGTTCAGATATGATTTTAAATATTTGTAGGAAAGTACTGTTGAAAATTGCAATGTGATGATTTTGGCAATATTCATTCAGTTTATGAAAATATTTGTATGTCATACACATTTATATTAATAAAGATCTTCTCTCGAAGTAACTTTCCCCTGTACAATTTTCCCTTTTCTTCAATTATCGCCTATATAAATTTCAATTACTTCTCACTCGGTGATTTTTTGTGTCACCTAGTTCCACAGTTTTATGTCCTATAGCATCGCGATGTAAGGACGACGTAAGAACTTCTACTTAAGGTTTTCTTTCTGAGAAAACAATTTACTGGCAAATCATGTACAATATGTACAATTTATTTAGAAAATCAAATCAATTTAACCTTATAAGATTTTCTCGGCAAAACGATAGATTACGAACAGCTGTAGTTCTCCTCACCGCCTCCTCCCTCTCATAGGTTAGGTTAGGTTGAAGAGAGGAGACGTTTAAACGTCTCATGCCCTCTCATAAGATAACAAGAAAATTTAATAAAATAAACGAGGGAGATTTTTTAAGCAAAAACAAAAGAAGGAAAAAATGTTGTCTTTAATACATTAACCATTTTTTTTGTATGATGTTATTAAATATTTGGAGTTTGAAGCAACTTCTACGGGTTTGAATCAACCATTTTTGGTATGAAACTAACCAATTTTTATGCATGAATGTATAATTGATTTTAGATATAGATCGGCCACCTTTCAGCATTGAAGGACCATAGACGGGACTTGTGCAGAACTCGTTCACTATTTTTCGAACTCGTTCTAATAAGGTCATAATCATGTCGCTTAAAACGTAAGGGTCATACATGAACTACTTAGTTTATGAACTATACAACCTCGCCGTAAACGTTTCACATTATTTTGCATAACAAACATAAGCAGAGCTTCAAACTGCAAACCGGTTTGCTGCAACATCTCGCAGTTCGAACTAAACTACTATTTCGTTTGAAATGATAAGAAGGTGTTGTAAACAAACTTTTCTTCTGAAGAAACTCGAGAATCTTACATCCGCCTTTGAATTTTTATACACAAAATCCACAATTTATTATTGATAAAATCCTATTCCATAATTTCTGTAATTAATATTTGACCCTCGACACTCACGCCACGCGAACACATTATGCCAACGACAAGAGCTCGCAGTTGGTGCTGATATTTTACACGAAAATTACAAGAAATCGATATTTTCGAGGATGAGCTAAAATAGGCAAAACAAAAAACCTCGCGAATGTTCATGTAAGACAATCTCAAAGAAACATATGTGTAATAAAAATAGATAAACCTTAAAAACACTAAAGAATAGCATCATCATGATGATAACCAAAGACCTAAAGAAAGCGGCCGTGGCAATATTGAGGTTCGTGTCTTGGATGATTATGCCCCCAAATAAAATAATACTAGAAGACTATGTTTATTATTACAATTTGTTAGTTCTTTCCTTTTTCGCTCAGAGACAAACAGACAGACAGTCAGATGTATGCATGTTCTTTGCCTCGAACATTTATGTAAATATAATTATTCGTATTTCGCCATTTATACATATTCCATTTGTCCTCAAAGAACCAACAACCGATTTTCGTTTTCATTTGTCATTTTAGTTTCCTTAGGAGGGGAGATTCATGCAAGTTTCTTTAAACCGACAAAAATATTTTTAGCTCATATGCTTTGGGGTTTTTTTTTTTGCAAAATTCGTTGTTATTTATACTTCAGAGATATATATGCCTATGCCACAGTTTTTCAAATTATATACATGAGTTTTATGTAATGAGATGCGTTGATGATTTTCTGCTGAAATCTATGCATAGGCACGCAATCCCAATCAGTCTGTCTAAGGGCTACAAAAATAGATTTTGTGTCTGTGATAATAAAGAAAATAAATCTGCGAAAATTTTCAATTAGCTTTGCAAATAGGCACGTTTGTTTGGGGGTTTTTTTTTAAATAGAATAATTTATGTTACGGGGTTTTTTTTTGTTTAACTTGGTTCATAGTTCTTTGAGTTTGATGCAACAGCTTTGGAATTTAAACAAGCTATAGTTAGGTTAAAAGACACAATAAATGATTTAAAAAAAAGCGATGAAAATATTCAGCATTTGTTATATTGAGCTGTATAAAAGTTTGAGTATATTCAGAAGGAATTATACTAATTTAAATTGGTTTGAATCAAACTGCCTTGGGTTTGAATCAAACAACTAATGGTTTGAATCAAACTGTCTTTGGTTTGACTCAAACTGCCTTTGGTTTGACTCAAACTACATGTGGTTTGACTCAAACTGCCTTTGGTTTGACTCAAACTATATGTGGTTTGAATCAAACTGCAAATGGTTTGAATCAAACATCATCCGTTTGATGATGTTTGATATGGGAACTATATACCTTTCTTCGTAGGTATATAATTCCCATATGCAAATTTCTTTGTAGAGTGTTATATATGTATACAAGTGATGATTGCCACAACTACAAGCTCACACTGTGTCATGTATAATTCACTATTATGATATCCCCGCACAGGATTGAAATACGTATAAGGGTAAGTGTTTACATGGCTTTCAAAGCGCAGTGTCTTATCTTTTCCAATACACCACAAAAACCTCTCGTTCGAAAGGAAGAGTTGATCGAAAAAGCTGAACAATTCGAATGTGAAAACATTCAATAAATCTAATTTATTTATTTAAATTAAAATTAGTTTCGGTTGAATCAAACTGCCTTTGGTTAGAGCTTTACTACCTTTCGGATTATATCAAAGATTGCAGAAATAATATCTTAATAAATGCAGAATCATAGTCATATTGTATTTTTAGTGTCTTTAGTGGAGATTCTGAGAGAAGACATATGGAAGAGTGACAAAAATACTCTGTTATTATAATATTAAAAATAAGTTGTGCCACTCTTTTTATTAAATGTTCTAATGTTGTGGAAGTCCAGATTACAAATTTTCACATAATCCTAACTTAATATTTATTAAATAGTAACGAAACGAAATTGAGGCTCCTCAAATACGATTTGAATCAAATTATATTTGGATTGAATCAGACTACCTTTGGTTTCAATGAAAGCAGCATTGTTTTGCTATAAAACTATATTTTGGTTTGGTTTAAACTTAATTCGATTTGGATCGAACTACATTTGATGTGCATCAAACTACCTTTAGTTTCAATGGTTGGTATCAAACTACAGTTGGCTTGGATCAAGCTAAATTAGGTTTGGATCAAACTATATTTGGTTTGAATCAAACTACCATTATTTTTAATAAATATTCTCTTGTTTAGAATTAACTTGCCTTTGATTTTAATAAAAATCTTTTTTCGCGGCTACATTTCTGTTGATACAAGGCGGACTAAACATAGAGTTTATGTCTTCTTAACAAAATCGTATCCCAAACTGCAAAATCACAACATCATTGAGGAAGTCACCGAAAAACACACCAGAGGTCCAGAATCGAAAATTTTTGAAGATTGTTTTCCAAATTTACGGGAGTGTTGAAAAAACTAAATTATCATATAATGAACATTCGTATGATGTTGCAGTCCAACTACATTAGTATGAGCAAGATTTCAAAAGCTGGAATCACACTATATTCATTTGGTATCAAATTATCATATAGCGACCTAAGAGAGAAAATGCGCTAAGTCCACTTCTTGCCTAAATGTTATTTTTGAAGCGAAATACAAGATGAGTTGAATATACATCGATTTGGAAATAAAAAGTCTAAAAAATCATGCTCGGTCATCTTTAATATCTGAATCGTAAAAGCGCTAAGTCCATATACCAGTTGTAAAAACATAATTATACTGTAGGTATTTTGCCTCTCCTGTAAAATTTTAAATATTGGAATTAGCGCCTTTACACTCTTAGATCGCGATATATTGGTACTGAGCTACCTTTTGTTTGGTATCGAACTACCTTTGATTGGTAGTTCGATAACAAACTACCTTTGCTTGTTATCGAAATAACTGTGGTTGTATCAAACTACCTTTAGTTGGTATCAAATTATCTTTGGTTGGTATCAAACTACCTCTGGTTCGTATCAAACTACCTTTTGGTTGGTATCAAACTACCTTCAGTTGATATCAAACTACCTTTGGTTGATATCAGACTATATATGTTAATTTTACACATCTAAGGAGCATATGGCCATAGATTTCGAAAAAAAAAAAAAATTGATTGAATAAACCTAGCTTTAAATTTGATAAAACTATATTGCGTTTGAAACGAAGCAGCCTTTATTTGGTCAATATAAAACATTACTACAAGGAAGATTCCAATGGCTGGAAGCAAACTATCTTTGCATGATTTCAAACTAACCTTGGGTGGTATCAAAATAGGTTGAAATGGTATCAAACTATCTTTTGTTGGTATCAAGCAGCATTTATTGGTATCAAACTTCCTTTAGTTGGTATCAAACTACCATTGGTTTGTATCAAACTAACTTTGGTTGATATCAAACTACATAAGTTCCAATTATGCCCCTAGGAACATATTACCGTGGCGGTTTCAATAAAGCAAATTTTCGTTGAATAAAACCAGCTTTGAATCTCATCAAACTATATTAAGTTCAAATCAAATCAAACCAAGCAGGTTGGAATCAAACTACATAAATATGAGAAAAATTTCAATGGATTGTACCAAATTACCTTTGGTTGGTATCAAACAAACTTTGGAATGTATCAAACTACCATTGGTTGGTATGTAAGTACCTTTGCCTGGTACCAAACATCCTTTGGATGGTATCAAACTATTATTAGCCTGAGGAAGATTTTATTGGCTGAAATCAAACTACCTTTGGTGGGTAGGGAACTATCTTTGGTTGGTATCAAACTACCCTTGGTTGGCATTAAACTACCTTAAGTTGGTATCAAACTACTTTTGGTCGATATAAAACTATAATAGTCCAATTAACGCCTCTAGGGAGCATATGGATGTGGCGGTTAGAATCAAACTAATTTTCGTTTGAATATACCTAGCTTTGAATCTGATCAAACTGCAGTATGTTTGAATCAAATCTGCTTTTCTTAGAGTCAAACTACATAAGTATCAGGGATATCTCATTGGCTGAAATCAAATATCCTTGCTTGCTTCCAAACCACCTTTAGTTGGACTATATTACGTTTGAATCAAATCTGCTTTGGTTGGAGTCAAACCAAATTAGTATGGGTAGCATTTAATTGGCAGAAATCAAACAATCGTTGGTAAGTATCAAGCTGGAATTTTGTTAAAAACCAAAGGCAGTTTGTATCGAACTACCTTTGGTTTTTAACAAACTACTGTTGGCAGAAGCAAAATATCGTTGATTTGCATCAAACTACATTCGGTATGAATTAAGATAACGTTGGAAAGATTCAGACTGATTTTGGTTAAAATGAAATCCTCTGTTTTTGAAGTAAAAATACATTAGTATGATTTAAATTAAATATGGTCTGATGATTAGTTATATAGGTTGAATCAAATGACTTAGGGTAGAATCGAACTACTTTTCGGTATCATCCAACTATATTTACCTGATATCAAACTACCTTTGTTAAAATCAAGCTAGAAATATAACGGGTTTTCCAATAGGGATGATATGATTCTGAAGTGACGTTTCGGCCATTTGTAATATGTCATGATCTGTCATTTGTTTTCATTGTATTCAGTAGTGTTTACAATTTCATCATGAACAGCGTTTACAAATTATTCAGTTTTATTATCAAAATAATCGTTCTCCAATTGCAACTTTTCGTGCGCTAAGTCAATTTTTTTTAAATAAAAAAAAACTTTCCAGTCGACCAACGACCTTGACACCCATGAGCAGTATTTTAGCTCTCGTTCAGAGCTATCTTTTTGCCATTGACCTATTCCCGATCCGACGTACCATTAAGGCGATAGAGCAAAAATAAACTTTCCGTTCACATTTGAAAATGATGCTAAGGAAATTTTTTTTCAAATCTAAAAAAACAAACACTTTCCCGTCGACCTACGACCTTGACACCCATGAGCAATATTTTAGCTCTCGTTAAGAGCTATCTTTTTGCCATTGCCCGATTGTGGCTACGTGCTACACAGCAAATGAAACAATTGAATTGTTGCGAGAAAAGTTTGGAGATTCGATTATTTCAAGAAATTGTGATATTGAATGGCCTCCAAAAATTTGTGATTTAACACCATTAGACTATTTCTTGTGGGGCTATTTGAAGTCATTGGTCTTTCGAAAAAAACCAGACTTCCTTCAAGCTTTATACATACGACTTGATTTAGTGGAAAAAGTGCTCGAAAATTGGGTTCATCGAATTCGTTCCTGCAGAAGAAGTCGTGGTGGCCATTTGAATGACGTTTTATTTAGAACTTAATTGTATCGATTGTACTTCACATTAAATAAAAAACTTTTGAATTTCCTTAACAATAAGTGTGCTTTTTTTTCAAAGAAATCATATCACTCTTATTGGAAAACCCTATATTTGATTTGATTGAAACAAATCTGCTTTGTTATCAAACTTCCTTCGACTGGTATCAAACTGCGTTTGATCGAAATGAAACTGCCATTAGATGGTATCAAAACTTTCCTTGGCTAGAGTTAAGCCACATTTGGATAGAATCAAACGACCTTTGGATATAATCAAACTAGCATTAATGTGAATCAGACCGCCTTTACTTTGAATAAACACACTTTTACTTTATATCAAACCATAATTTAATTAAAATCTCACTATCTTTAATTTGTACAAAAGTACCTTTGGATTGAATGCATATACAGGGTGGCTGATATGTAATGCAACAAAGTAAAGCGCTATATTTTTTTAATTTTTTTTAAATTTTATTGTTTAAAAGCAAAAAATGTCGGAAATAACAAACAATTTTAGAAACAGTTTAGATTTGTTCGAATTGCCAACCTTTGGCACGAATTATGGCCTTCAAACGGCCGACAAAGCCATCACACGCTGCACGAAAGTGGCTCTGCGGTATTTTGGCCCATTCCCGGCGAAGCGCCGTCTTCAGATGATCGATACTTTGGTATTTTTTAGTGCGAACCTTACTCTCTAAAATGCAACGGATTGAGATCCGGAGATCCAACGGATTGAGATTCGGAGATCTTGGTGGCCATTGTGCGGTAAGCGAGGAACCTCCTTTTTAAGCCATTCTTGGTTGACGCGTGCTGAGTGCGATGGTGCTGAGTCCTGTTGGAATGTCCATGGTCTGCTGCCGAAATGTTTGTCTGCCCAGGGCTTCAATACTGTCTTTAGGACATTTTCCCGATAATATTCGGCATTTATTTTGACCCCATGGTCCATGGACCATCGGCCGTTACGGCGGCGCTTGAGTTCTGGTGGCCAATCGAAGGTGTACATTTTCAGCTGACCTCTTTGGCAAGTAAACCCGATCATTTTATTTGTTCACAAACTGCTCAATTTGGAATGGCTTCTCATCGGAGAAAACCAAATTCGGTAACTGGCCACTTTCGTGCAAGCGAAGCAACTCCTTGGCTCTTTCCAGTCTAACGTTTTTTTGTGCATCGGTGAGCTCTTGCACTTTTTGGAACTTCAATGGCTTTAGTCCAAGCTCATTTTTTAATATGTATTGTATCCGTTCTCGCGATATGTTCAGCTCACGAGCAATTTTTCTACCACTGCGGCGTGGATTTCGATCAAATCTGGCCTTTACTTTTCGGATCATTTCTGGTGTTGTTACCGTTTTTTTTCGTCCACTTTTTGGACGCGATGCAACACTGCCAATATCACGGTAACGAGTAATGGTACGAGAAACAAAAGATTTATTCACATTTAAATGCTGGAGGGCTCTAACGATAGCCACTTGTGTTTTTCCACCCAAATATAAAGCAATCACACTATCACGCTTGAATTCCATTACGAATAACTTTTTTCTGAATGCAATAGATCAAAATGTATTTTGTAAGCTTGTAAACAATAAAATGAACTGTCACTGAAATAAATCTGTCAGCTATCAGACTAGCGGTTTAGAAATGATAGCAACCTGAAGTTGGTTGCAATACATATCAGCCACCTTGTATATTTGTTTTTATTGACTAACATTGGATTGAATCAAATATGGTTTGGCATCAAACTTCATTTGGCTAAACTACCTTTAGGTGGTATCAAACTACTTTTAGGTGGTATCAAACTAACATTAGGTGGTATCACACTACACTTGGGTAGAATCACACATTTGCTTTGAATCAAAACTTAGCTTTGATTAGAAACACACTACCTTTAAATTTGATCAATCTGTATTTGGATTGATTGAACCAACTTTTGAATGAATTCGATTTATTTTGAGTCAAACTGAATTTGGCTTGAATACACCTACTTTAGTTACATCAAACCAAATGCAGTTTAAATCAAACAAGCTGTGGATATTAAGAAATTAGCTTTGAGAGTCTGTGGTAAAGACTCACGACAGTGGTAGTTGGTGCATGGACGAGGGATGATGATTACTGATTGTCATTTTTGGAGATATGCGCTTTTAGCAAACTGTTCTCGTTTAATGCTACTTGAGCTGTGCGTATATATTCTAATGATCGACAGAAGTAATCGTTGTAATAAGGATATTGACAATGGGAGTTTGGTGGCTACCGAAACAGATCTGTCTATCCAACCATTACAACCACCCCTAATACATGTCACTTACTACTTCTTTACTACTACCTTTTTTTAAAAAAAGGTGTTTTCATATACTGAAAACAACAAAACCAAATATGTATTAAAATATATATTTTAAAAAAAGTCAATTAAAATTGGGATACAAATTTAAAATTTCGATTCCTATCTTAAACCAATTACTTCCATCTTTTTCAAATTACTTTTAATTTTTGGGAAATTTCTTATTTTAAAGTTGTATTAAACAACATTGCATACTCAACCCAAACCTTTTCAGATTCATTATCCTTAGCCTATAGAATGTTATCTCTAGTACCTGTTTGCTACTCATCCCGATTAGACTAACTAAATCCATGATTAATTTATTTAGTTGTTTTCTTTAAAAATTTATAAATCTCTTGACTACCTTTCCCGGGACCGACTGCAAAGGATTTGCAAAGTAAATAAGACAGAATAAAACTCTCAGTGGTGGGTCTATGATTATCGGCAAACAAAATCTCCCACAGATGTTTAAGTATCCTATGGCCCTTAAGAGATGCTAATCTCAAACAGCATCCCAAAAAATATCTTCTCTCAAACCAGACGGGGTTTTCTTCTTCCTTTCTTAATACTCCTACTCGTACTGCTTGCAAAATGAACAACAACTAACATATCCTTAATCTAGCCGCAAAATTACTTTGCACAAAAGAAACACCCCTTAAAATGGAATATAGATATGAAGAACAATGAACTGATGATTCATTATTCAAATTAAACAAAAAAACTAAGAGAAAAGAATTGAATAAAACATTAGATTTTCAGCAAATTCCATAGATAGGCAGCCAAAAGTGACTACCTGAGTTTGCTTCGATGGAATTAAAATGTTGTTGTTTTCCGCCCAATTTTGGGCTGGAAAGAATGTGCGAAAAATAAATACAGATAGACAGACATAGAAATGTGTAATGTATTTTTCTAAATACATTTTTCCCATTTACGTTTTTAACAAATTGCAAAATTGGTAGGCGTAACAAAATAATTGTTTTCCGGTATCGATGGTAGATTGGTTGGTAGGTTGACGTTCGCTGTCTGCCTGTTCTAATGACGATAGTGGTTCGTTCTCCTGCGGAGTGGCTTCTGTTTTATTTAAAACGGAAACTATACAACGGCAGAATTGCCTTTTTTGCTGGATTCTGCTGTTTGCACATAAATACCAGAAACTAATCAATTGAATTGATATCGGATGGGAATTATAATAGATTTCCATTGGGGGGGAGACTAGAGAATTCATAATCGTTTATTTTTATTATATATGCAATTCATATTTGTTAACAGTTAACACGGATTTTCATAGAATTTATTGTCATTTCCTACAATTGGAATTCGTTTCGAAAATATAATTAAGGAACATTTATAGTTTATAAATAAAAAAAATTAAATCATTTCTTAAATCAATACACAAAGAATCAAAACAAAAAGTAGTAAATGAAGCAATTCGAATTTTAATTTGTTGATTTTGGCTTTCGCAATAGTGCATGTGCATTGTCTTGATTGTGAGCAAACGCGGCACCCATCTTGCGTACAGCTTTCTCATCATCAAATTTTCAGTCAAAATGCGATGTATGGGACTTTTTGCAATGCCTATGACTTCAGCTAGCTAACGTACCTTCAATCGACGGTCACCCAATACAATTTTGTGGATTTTTTCAAACTACTACCGGCATCTATATGTCAGATCGGCTAATTTTGGGAACCGCCGTAGTTATAGCCAGTTTTCTAAAGCTCACTATCCAAATTTTTCTTACTTATTTATTGACCGTTTGGAAAATATACAAGGTTTTCCAAAAAGAGTGATATGATTTTGTTGAAAAAACAAAACACACTTATGGTTAAGGAAATTCAAAAGTTTTTTATTTAATGTGAAGTACAATCGATACAATTAAGTTCTAAATAAAACGTCATTCAAATGGCCTCCACGACTTCTTCTGCGGGAACGAATTCGAAATCAAGTCGTATGTCATGAATGGCACGTTCAATATTGACTTGTAAAGATTGAAGAGAGTCTGGTTTATTTCGAAAGACCAATGACTTCAAATAACCCCACAAGAAATAGTCTAATGGTGTTAAATCACAACTTCTTGGAGGCCATTTAATATCACAATTTCTTGAAATAATCGAATCTCCAAACTTTTCTCGCAACAATTCAATTGTTTCATTTGCTGTGTGGCACGTAGCCACAATCGGTCAATGGCAAAAAGATAGCTCTTAATGAGAGCTAAAATATTGTCCTTGGGTGTCAAGGTCGTACGTCGACGGGAAAGTGTTTTTTTGGATTTAAAAAAATGGACTTAGCATCATTTTCAAAAGTGAACGGTAAGCTTATTTTTGCTCCAGCTCCTTAACGGTACGTCTGATCGGGAATCGGTTATTGGCAAAAAGATAGCTCTTAACAAGAGCTAAAATATTGCTCATGGGTGTCAAGGTCGTAAGCCAACTGGATAGTGTTTTTTTTTTGGATTTAAAAAAATTGACTTATCGCACGAAAAGTTGCAATTGGAGAACGATTATTTTGATAATAAAACTAAATAATTTGTAAACGTTGTTCTTAAGTATATCACTCCATGATGAAAGTGTAAACACTACTGAATACAATGAAAAACAAATGACAGATCATGACATATTACAAATGGCCGAAACGTCACTTCAAAATCATATCATCCCTATTGGAAAACCCGAATACTTTGAAATACCAAATTTCATATTACATTTCTTTGACTAAAACTTTCTTATGAGAAACTGTCATCCTCTTAGATCCTTTCAGTAAAGGTGTAGTACAGCCTATACGATTCATATACCCAAACTTTGTGAGAATAACTCATGCATCTCCCCAGTGTAGAATAGTAGTAGTTTACATCAATGTAAAAAAATTATTACGAGTATTCATGACTTCTGGCCTGACATGATTTTCAGGCAGACCTCCCTACACCTCCATCACCCCCACTCCCTCAAAAAAGACTATCAAGGACGACACAGAAGCAACGACATGTTAAGATGAGTAATTACGGCAATTTGCAACACAAAACAAACCGACATGTTAGCAACCACCATAACTTGCTTCCTGCTGCATTCATGGTAACCCTAACCCCAGTACATGTATAGAACATACCTCGAAAACTTTTATTTTAGGGTTAAACTTGCAGCCACAGCTACAAGATGGGGAGCTTAGTTGGTTGGTTGGCTATTTCTTTATATTCCAAAACAAAAACGAAAATCCAAAAGAACACAACAAAATAATAATAGCTGTGCATAGAACTATTAATACACAGAAACAAATTTTTTGTCATATGTGTACAAATTATCACTAATCTTTAAAATAAGTACAGTGAGTATGTAAAAATTATCACTAGTCTTGAAAATAAGAATAGTGTGTATTTAAAAGTAATACAATTTACCTAATATTAATAAAATTTTCTATATTTTAAGAAAAAAGGTATCCAAATTTAAAGATTAAGGGCAAATTTTTGCTATATGCGAACAATTTTCAGTAATCTTTAAAACAAGTACTGTGAGTATTTAAAATTAATACAATTTACATAATATTAATAAAATTGCCTCAGTTTTAAGAACGAAATGATCTAAATTTAATGATTAGGGGCAAAATTTTTGTCGTAAATGTAAAATCGTCATTAATCTTTAAGATAAGTACAGTGAGTATTTAAAATTAATACAATTTGATAATATTAATAAAATTCCCTATAGTTGAGGAACAAAATGTTCTAAATTTAAAAATTAGGGGCAACATTTTTGTCCTAAATGTAAATATCGGCACTAATCTTTAAAATAAGCACAGTAAGTATTTAAAATTAATGCAATTTACATAATATTAATAAAATTGTCTATATTTTAAACACTAATCTTTAAAATAAGTACAGTGAGTATTTAAAATTAATAAAATTTACATAATATTAATAAAATTGTCTAGATTTTAAGAACAAAATTATCTAAATTCAATGATTAGGGCAACATTTTTGTCGTAAATGTAAAAATCGTCACTAATCTTTAAGATAAGTAAAGTGAGTATTTAAAATTAATACAAATTACATAATATTAATAAAATTGCCTATAGTTTAAGAACAAAATGTTCTAAATTTAAAGATTAGGGGCAAACTTTTTGTCGTAAATGTAAAAATCTACACTAATCTTTAAAATAAGTACAGTAAGTGTTTAAAATTAATACAATTTACATAATATCAATAAAATTCTCCATATTTTAAATGTAAAAATCGTCACTTATCTTTAAAATAAATACAGTAAGTATTTAAAATTAATACAATTTATTTAATATTAATTAAATTGCCTATATTTTAAGAACACAATGTTCTAATTTTAAGGATTAGGCTCTATTCTTATATTATGACAAACATTTTTTCTGTGTACGTATGTACTCGTACTTCGACTTTGACTACTAGAAAATAGCAGAGGGAGAAACTTACAAAATTATGGCTTCTAAACTGGGTCACGTTATGAATAACAACGTTGATTTCTTTCCTTCTGCCATTGAAAGGACAAAAACCGGCAATTCTCCTTGTGGCGTGTCCACATGCGGCTGATGCACATGAGAGAACACTGTCACATCCTTTAATGCCAGGGAAAATTATTATCATTAAAACAAGAAAAAAAACAAAAAACTTTTTAGTTGCATCAGTATTTAAAGGCTTTAGGAGAGAGAGAGAGGAGATTTTGTTATCACTTCTGCCCTCCAATTTAAGGAAATGCCCCTTAAAAGCTTTCCAATATTTCCATATTTCATTAAATGTTCTCAACTTTTTTCACGGTGGCAAACATCGTTGGTTATTATCGTTTTTTTCCTTCGTGCAGTTCGTGCAGTTTACTTTTCTGATTGAATAATTAATTCTTTGACAAAATTGAAATTTATTCAATTAATTTTCTGTTCGTTTTTCCTATTTTGACAATTTTTTTCTTCTGGGTAATTCCTTTATTTTTGCGCCCAATTTTTTTGGTAATACCGGGAATATTTGTATGGTTCTATGATGGCATCATCCATCAATCCATCTCATTAATATTCCGCCTGAGACTTCTGTCTTTTCTGTTTTCGTTTCTTTCTTTCCATTTGTTTTTTTTTCAAATAAGCCAGCCTTTCTCAATTTTCTGTGCTGGTTTTTACCCATTTCATTTATTAGTCTTAGTTAAGCTTTTAATTCGCTACATTTTTGGCATTTATCCACGCAACGGTTTTTGTTTGAATGATTTATTGGTTTTAGGGGTAGAGGCGAATAAATTTGATTTTATACGCACACACAGTTGTTGGCTTCGAACATGGAAGTAAGTTGGAACAAATTGAAGGCAATCCTATAGTAAAAACTAATTAAAAATATTTAAAGTAATTAGAGAGTTTATGTATATAAGGCGGAACAAGCGAACCTTATGTTTTGGAATCTACATGAAATTCTAAGAAAAAATTTCGAAAAATCTAACCTTTAGAATCAATTTTGACCTTTGGATTAAATTAAATTGACCAATCAAAAAGATTGGGCATTTGGGATAAGTGTTTAAGGTAGAAGACTACGGAAAAATTATATTTGTCTTTCTTTTCTTGAAACATAATATTTGAATCTTTCCTTTAATTTTTAAACATTTCCATTCAATATTAAATTATGTTAAATTTATTTTTTATCCTGAAAAAAAAATTGTTGTACTTTTTCTTGAAAACTTATTTGTTTTTATTTATATTTTTATTTTCTTATTTTGTAATAATTTTTAATGCAAATTTTTTCTACTACTTATTTTAAAATATTACCAAAATAAAAAACGAAATATGTAAATAATTTCTTCAGAAAAAAATACACAAATAACGTTTTTCAGACGAAAAACAAAAATATATGTTTTCAGTAACATTTTTTTGGGCAAAAAATTTTTTTTTTGCAAAGATATATTTTTTCATGAAGAAAATACAAAAAAAAAATTTAGTCTATGAACAATTATTATTTTTTTATTTATTTTGTAGTAATGTTTAATGCGTAATTATGTCACAAAATACATGTTAAAATATCACCCATAAATATGTAAAATATCATCAATAAAAAATCGAAACATTTAAAGGCACCAACATTTTTTTGAAAAAAAAAAAATATTTTTGTTTATTTTTAAATATTTCATTTCAATGTTATATCTTAAAAGGAAGCAAAAATTTTAAACATTTCAAAATATACAAAAATTATGTTTTCACCAAAAAATGAGACAAAAACAAATACGTATATATAAAACACGAAAAAAATGCCAAAATAATTTTTTTCAGGAACAAATCGAAAATACAAAAAATATTTTTTCGGGTATAAATTAAAAAAAAAATTACAAAACATTTAAAAAGTTCCAAAAAAGATTTTTCTGGAAAAAAATATTTTTTTTTGATTTTTAAATATTTCATTGTTATGGAAGCAAAATTTTAAATATTTCAAAAAACAATAAATATGTTTTCACCCAAAAACTAGACAAAAACAATAAATGTGTAAATAAAATGCCAAATTAATTTTTTTCAGGAAAAAAATGAAAATACAAAACAATATTTCGGTAAAAAATTAAAAAAATATTTTTTTATGTGAAAATAACCGAGTATTCGTTATACCGGGAGCCGCATGTATTGTGTAAATATACGGGCCTGTTCTGTAATCACGCGATTTGATATCACGGTGATTTCAAAACACCATCCATTTTAAAATCATTATTGGTGCTCGGAAATGGTACGATTTATTGTTTGAAGTAAACAACAATCAATTTAAACCAACTATACCAATATCGGACGATTTTCGAACCCTCCAAGAGTGATTTTAAAGTCGGTGATAATACTAAACCACCGTGATATCAAATCGCGTGATTTCAGAACAGGCCCGATAATAAGAAAAAATATTTTTTAGGAAAAGATACAACAAATATTTTCAGGAAAAAATGAAAATACAAAAAATATTTTTTCGGGTAAAAATTAAAATAATATTTAAAACAATACACATATTTATTTAGAAAAAAACGATATAAATATTTTTTATTCATGAATAATTTTTTTTGTATCAATGTTTAATGCTGTTATTTTCCTAAATATATTTATATTAAAATTTTATCCACAAATATATAAAATATACAAATACAACAAAAACAATTTTTTTGGGAAAACAATAAAATTGTTTTTTTCATTTTTAAATATTACTGTTCAATATTATATTTATATTAAAAAAAACATATCTAAAAATACAAAAATTATGTTTTTACCAATATTTTTACCATATTTCATATTTCTTCAGAAAAAAATAATGTTTTCGTGATAAAATACCAGAAACTATTTTATTTTTCGAAAAAATACCAAAAAATAATTTATTAACAAAAATTTTGATTTTTTTCGCAAAATACGTTTTTCTAAGTTAATATTTATTTGATTTCCAACTAGGACTTTCTCCTGGCTTTAGACCATCCATGCCTCTATAATGTTATAGAAGGCAAAGTTTGTTAAAAAACGGGAATATCCTAGTTAAAATCAATAGCGATTTTAAACCAAAATACGATAAACCAAAATATAAAAATATCTTTTTTAATTTTTTTTTAATAATTTAAAATTTTGATATGTTTGAAGTGCTAAAATATTTAAAATATACTTATTGTCGAAATTTTAATATATACTCTAAGATGTAATTAAGCATCAAATGACTAAAAAATAAAATATTCTTAAAAAAAATAATCCAAATACATATATGCTTAAAATGATTGATGATGAACCATTTTATGTATTTTTTTTTTCAGAAAAAAGAGTTAATCGAAAAAGCTGAACAATTAGAATGTGAAAATATAAATAAGTTTCTCTTGAACATTTTTTTGGTATTTTTCCTGAAGAAATTATTTAGGAACTTTTTTTAAAAGTTCAGATTTTTTAAAATATAACAAAACAATATTTAAAAAAATGTGCAATATGTTGTGAAGAAAAAACACAAGCAATATTTTTTTTTTAACAAAATTTGTTTAATCTTGTTTTCTTTTAAATGTATCCAAAAATACTATAATAATTTAAAGATACGTACATTACTTTTGTATTGCCAATACACATATTTTTTTGGAAATACATAGTTTTTTCCAGGAGAAAATACCAATAATATATTTTATGCAAAAAATAAAAAAATATTTTTTATTTGAACATTTTTGTAATTCTTAAATTTTTTAATGCTCCAGGTTTTGTGATTTTTTCTATTTTAACTGTTTTTAAAATTGGCTTTTTAAATTTTTAAAATGCTTGATTTTTTTATTTATTTTTTTCCATAAATATCAAAAAATAAAAAAAAATGTATTAATATAGCTTTGCAAATTCTACTTTTAAAATTATTGTTGCAGTTGAAGCTCAAAGAATGCTACAGACAAATAATTTTTTTTTATTACTTCCTGAAGTTAGAAATATGCAAAAAATATTTAACAAAATAAAAGATGCAGCTAAAATAAATAAATAAAAAACCACAAAAATCTAGCATTAAAAATAATCAAAAAAAAACTTTAAAATAGAAAAAATTTATATAAAAAACATTCACAAAACCTGAAGCATTAAAAAATAGAGATATATACAAACAAATTCCAGCATTGCAAAAATGTCAAAATAAAAAAAATATTTTTTTTGCCTAAAAATTATTTTTGGTATTTTTTCCTGGAAAATATTTAAAAAAAAAGTTTTTTTTGACTGAAAAAATTTATAATGTCTGTATCTTGAAACATAATGTTTGCAATGTTTTCTCCAACAAATTATTATAGTATGTTTGTACTTTTTTATGCTTAAAAGACCAGAAATTAATTCTCCATAAAATATAAAAATTTCAAATTGTGTGGAAAAAACTGAAAACGTATTTTTTGTATTTTTCTTTAAAACATATTTACAATTTTTTTAAATATTGTTAAAACCTAAGAATTTCCTTCAATATACGCGTATAATAAAATATCACCAGTAAATAAATATATTTAATAAAACCCAAACATTTAAAAAAGTTCCAAAATTATTTCTTCTGGAAAAGTACAAAAATATTTTTGTCATAAGAAATTTAAAAAAATCATTCAAGTTTTTCATTTCTGAAAAGAAAATATATTAAAAAAAATTTTCCAACAAAAAATTTGAATTTTTTTTAATATTAAAATGTATATTTATAATATTGAAACATTTCAAAAATATTAAAATTTTAATTTTTTTGTGAAAAATATTCTTATTAAAAAATACTATTTTTTTATATTTTTGTTTTTTTAGTGTATATTTTTTGCATTTTTATCTGAAAAAATAATTTATTTATTTTTGCGACAAAAAATATTTTTGCATTTTATCATGAAAACATATTTTTTTTCTGAAGAAATAATTTTCATATTTTTTAAATGTTTAGATTTTTATAACTATCTATATAATATTTTATTTTAATAAAAAAATAAAACAAAAAGTAAACAAGTTTAAATGAAAAATCACAACAAAAATTTAGGATTTTTATTTACAAATTTCTTTTTTCTAATTTGTTGGCGAAAGCGAAATTTTTGTATTTTTTTAAAAAGTTTAAACTTTTTTTACGTTTTTTTAATATATATATTATATTATTAACGAAAGGAAAAATTAAAAAAAAATTTCTTTTCCCAAAAAAATTATATTGTTTTTTTTTAATGTTTCAATATTTTTATTGATTATATTTTATATATTTTAGTATATCACAAGGGAAATAATTAAGCATTAAAAATTATTACAAAATAAATAAATGGAATAGTTTTATTCATGACAGAAAAAAATATTTATGTATTATTATTTTTGTTTGATGAAATATTTTTATTTTTCTTGAAAAAATTTTTTTGGTATTTTTTAAATTTTTTGATTTTTTATTGTTGATATTTTATATAATTATGACTTTAAGTGCAATCATTTCATGAACAAATTCAATTTAAATATTAAAATTTCAGGAAAAAAATACAAACATTTTTTTGATGCAAAAAATATTAAATTGTTTTTTTTTTTTATTTTTAAGCTTCGATATTTGCGAATTTTATATTTTTTATCATGCTTAGATTTTTGTGAATTTTTTTATATATGTAATTTTTTTATTTTTTTCATTTTTATTTAATTAATTACAGTTTTTAATTTTGTTTTTATATTGAAAAATGTTTAAAGTTTTTTTTTTTCGATTAATATTTTAGTGTTTTCTATTCTATCATTTATTATTTGCGATTTTTGCTTTCAGCCATTTCACGAGTTAATAATGTCCAAAAAGGAGATAATCGTTTTCTAAATAAATTTGGTCTTGAATTTTTATTATTGAGATATTTTGACATATTTTTGTTAATCGTACTTATCCAAATTTTGATATTAATTACTTAATTTGTTATTTTTGGGAAATCGCATTAGTAAACTTTCTATTTTGATGAAATGTACTACGAGGGTTGCTATTTATATTTCGGTCCTGGCAACGCTGGTGTTGCCAGATGAAAACTGGAACTTCCATTGGAAAGTATGACACTTTTTAGCATAACTTCACTCAGACCGTTTTGTCATTTGAGCGCGAATTGTTTTGGTTACAGTGTGTTGAAAATTCACCTCCAAAACATGGTTTTTGAACGCTTCGACAGGTGCTTCAGGCGTCGAAAAACGTTGACCAAACAGTTTTTTCTTGATGGGAGTGAATAAGAAGAAGTCATTAGGTGTCAAATCAGTGCTATACGGCGGATGACCCATCAAGTCGACGTTTTGGCCGGTCAAAAAGGCGCTGGTTTGAGCCAATGTGTGAGAGTTCGCATTGTCACGGTGCACAATGATTCGTCTTCTCTTGTTCGTTTTTCGAATTTCTCCGAAGACTTCGGGCAAACAAATTATGGTTTATCACTCAGAATTGACCGTCCTACTTTGCTCAAGCGGAACAGCCGACACATGACCAGTTTTGCGAAGAAACAGGCGACCATTTGCTTCGAAGTGCTTCTTCCACGAACAACTTTCGTTGGATTTGGCTCGTCTTCGAAGACCCACACGGTCGATTGCCGTATTGTTTCGGGATCATACGCATAGATCCAAGATTCATCACCTGTGACGATCTTATAAACGTTTTTTGAAGCACCGCGATCGTATTTTTTCAAAATTTCTTTGCACCAAACGACACGAGCCTATTTTTTGAGCGATTGTCAAATTGTGCGGGATCCAACGAGAACAAACCTTTTTTACGGTCAGGTGTTCATGCAATATCGAATATATTCTGGTGGAAGAAATGCCCAAGGATGCCTCTATCTCACGGTATGTCACATGACGATCTTGCATTATCAGTTCACGCACTGCATCAATGTTCTCTGCCACAACGGCCGTTTTTGGACGACATTCGACTTTGAGCGAACGTCGGCCACGATTGAATTCATTAAACCAGTTTTTCACAGTGCTATAGGATGGTGCTTCATCGCCATACAATGATTTAAGTTCATCGATGCACTCTTGTCGTGATAATCCACGTCGAAAGTTGTGAAAAATGATCGCACGAAAATGTTCACGAGTTAATTCCATTTTTTTGCCAAATTGCTTTTTTCAAGTCACTGTAAACAACACAATGATGGTCGTACGTCAAAACGTTCTGGGTACGTATGCTAAAAATCTGTCAAGCTTTCCAATGGAAATGTCAGATGGTGCCAGGCAACACTTAGTGCCACAAATATATATAGCAACCCTCGTATTTTTTTCTTTATAAAGGAAATTGGAATAATGTCAGGCCAAACAAGTGAATAGAAAATAAATCAATATAAAGTCAAAAAAGAAGATGAATAATTTTTCACATAAATTGTGACTTGTTTTTTCGAAAACTTTTAACTTTTATAGTCTAAGATGTTTTTTAAACTCCTATGCGTCCAAATTGGGATTTCATAAAATTTATTTTTTGGGAAATTGTATTCTTTTTTTGCAATTTTGATGAAGCGATATGTTATTTTTCATAAAATTCTGAAGTCGAAATTTTTAGTTTTTGGCACTTTGGCTATTTATTATAAATTACATTATTCCTTTTTGGGATGTTTTTGAACAATCGTTTTAATCAAGTTTTATTATTTTCTTCTCAAAATTTGAGATTTGTGTTGAAATGTTAATATGTATCTCAAACAACAGATTGATAAATTTCCCTAAAAATTATGAAACAAATCGCTCACTTACTTCAAGACTGTCCTAACTCATAATTGAAAATTGTCGAGATGTGTAAAATATAAATACGAAATAGGAATTTTAAAAAATGTGGAATAATCCGAAATATGATTTACTTATAAACCATATTTCGTTGAGATTAATTTGAGACAACCACAAAAATTTTAAATGTTGAGTTAAGACACTCTTGAAATGCAAGTGAAAGAAAATGTTTCCGAAAGTCTCGTTTTCTTTTGTTAAAATTTTTGTAAAACTTTTTAAATATATTCAAATTTGGAGTTTATAAATTTTATTTGATGTTTTTTGAAGTTTTTATTAAACTTTCTTCTTCTACGCACAGAGAAATACTATATTTATACCTAACATCTAGGGAAAATGTTCGAAATTGGTACAATCATTTTGGTACCTCCCACACATCTATTTGTGTATGTAGTAAAATTTGATTGATATAATTGAGATATATTTTTTAGAAATTTCGTATTTAAAATTTCTGATTAATTTAGTAAATATATTATTTCTGCTTTCTTTGGCTTCTTTTCTTCCAATTTTCTTCTTTTTAAACTTTTGCACTTCTGACTGTGTTGGGGTGCTCTATCGTTTTTAAATTTAAAAATCGGACTGTATTTCACTTCATTTAATTGTGAAATTAAATTACAAAAATCCCATGAGGGCATAGCTATTAAGGGCATATAGTGAGTTAGTGGTTCACTTGAAGCGTCGTATGTCTAAACTCATTAAAAAATATTTTTAAATGTGGTTTTTTGTATTAAAATATCTCATACATTTTACCAGCAAGGGTTTTTACAAGTGGTTAATGATTAAAAAATTTAAATTTATTAAAACTAGATCTTACTCAAATCACAAAAAAATACCGATCTTCGAGTTGATTGTAGACGTGATTCATAATTTGCGGTGTCTGTGGACAGATTCTGGCAATGATTCTTACCTAAAAATAAAAGAAACAAAGAAAATGATTATTAGCTTACAGAAAAATCAATAATAAAATAATTAAATAAAATCAAGTCATTAAAAAGGTGGCATTGCCAAAGCAATCAATCAATCATTAAAAATGAATGTAAAGAGCATTAACCTCTTTTGACATAAAAGGGAAACTGCTGCAATTAAGTATTTTGTAAAAGGTAAAGCTTAAATTTTGTATTTAAAAAATATTATGTTACAATAAAAATCACATTGTGAACTTGAAATTTTATTAAAGCCATAAATTTTCCTACGTTTAGTTTAAACAAGTTTTCAAGTGGTTTGAACTTTTTTTGCCAAAAATGTGTGTACATAAAAATATAAATCATTTATTGTCACAATATACTTGTAGTTGCTTTGTCAATACGATGGACGACCTTGGTGCCCAACGTGTCTATTATATGTTGTAGTCTGTTGTTTTTTTTGAGGGGGCAAAAAGCAATATGAGTCCTATCTAAATCCCAGCTAAATCACAAAGGGGCATTTTAGATAGCCTTATATAGGAGATATGCTATAGTATTTGCCAGTTTCGAATTATGTGTAGTTTTAATGTATTTTTTGTTGTTGACTATACGTAGGCCCACGCAGAAAGTTTTGGTTCGATTTTTGTAATGTCGATGACACCTAAAGCTAAGATTGGCATCATTATGACAAACTTTTTTTTATTGAATTTGGTAAGAATTGATAATGAAGAAATCAGATGAAATTTGCATTGATTTTTAGACTTGAATTAGTTCAGAGACAAGCATAAAATCAAAGGCAACTCAAATTTAAAATGTTCAAAAAGCTAAAAAATGTAATTAATGATATGAACAATTATAACAAAAAACATAATTGCTACAAAAGTTAAAGATTTGTAGAAATGCAAAGAAATTTAGTTTAATATTAAATAGTAAAAAAATTTAATCTGCTAAGAAAATAATTAAAGAAATAATAAAAATTTTGCAAAAATCCGAACAAAAAATATTAATTTAAAATATATTTTATTGCAATTAATTTAAATTTGTTGTTATTATTATTTCTGTTAATGTATAGTTTCCAAAGAAAATGTTTATGCATTATAATTCATTTATTATTTGTTCATAGTGTAGTGCCTAATATTTTCTTTCGGCAATTATTATCTATCAAAATTAAAAATATTATATTAAAAATTAAAAAAAAAAACAAATAATAAAAACAAAAAATCGAAAAATATAAATTTAAAGATAATAACAACCAATTTTGGATTTTTTTAAATATATATTTGTCTGGCTAAATTGCAGTTTTTGATTATTTTATAAAAAATTAAGCAATAAACGTTAAAAAATATGTACTACAATATTTTGAAATAAAAAATAAAAAAAATATTATATTAACATTTTTTCAAATTTGAATGAAATAAAATATTATTTTTATGTTAAAGAATTCTTTGAAATTACCACTGAAAATTGTTTTCAAATATTTTGAAATGGTATTGTGTATACAAATATAAAGTTGAAAAAATAAATTTATTAATACAATTTTATTATATAACATTTATTGTACATTTAATTTAATAATTTATGTTTTAGTTTTTTACAAATTTTAAATGTTTTCTCAAATTTGTAGTAAATAATTTATAGAAGTTAAATTAATAAAATCCGAAAAATTAAAATTTGAAATTCAAAAGTAAAAAAATAATAATTAAAATACAAATAAAAAATTAAAAATATTAAAAAATAGGCTTCGCTTATAGTAACTTATTTTCCTTGTTTTATTGTTTCTATTTCATTTTTATTTTGGTTCTTTAGTTTTGAATTTTGAAAAAATAATTAACAAATATAAAACTATTTAAAACCTTTCAAAATTTATACATTTTTACAATATATTATTTTAAAAAAATCGCAAACCTTACGTTAATAATTATTTTTAAATATTTTGAAATGGTATTGTGATTTTTTTTATTTATTCTTATCTTTAAAAAAAAATAAACGTTTCAAAAAGGGTATAATTATTAAAAAAAAAAATAATTAATAAAATTAAATTATTCTTTCAAAAATTACAAAATACAAAAAATAAAGATGAAAAAATAACTAATTATTAAAATTTTATAAAATAGTCTTTGTATAATATTTATTATAATAATTTGTGTTTTTACTATTCATAATTTTTAATGTTTTCTCTAATTAGAATTAGGATTATAAAATCCAAAAGATGAAAATTCGGAATTAAGCATTCAAAAGTAAAAAAATAATAATTTAAAAACAATTAAGATATATAAAAAATGTTTTATTTGCTTCTTTTAATAAATAGACTTCAATTATAGTGATTTATTTTTTCGGTACATATATTTTATAATTTTGTTTAATTGTTTCTTTCTATTTTTTATTTTGGTCCTTTATTTTTAATTGTGAATAAATAATTCATAAAAATAAAGCCATTAAAAACCTAACGTTTATTACAATTCATATAATTTGTATTTGAAAAAATTCTCAAAAATAACGATTAAAAATTATTTTTATATATTTGTAAATCGTATTCTGATTTTATTTAAATTTTTATTTCCTCTTTTTATTTTAAATGAATGAATAGTCATTAAAAAAAATACTTAAATTATTTTTATTTATAAAAATAACTATTTTATTTCAAAAATAACATAATAAAAAGTAAAGCCTAAAAAAACAATTTAATACATTTTTTAAAATATTTTAGTATTTTTTACAATGTTATTTTATTGTAGTTTTTCATAATAATAAATATATCTTAATTTTTATTTATTATTTATAGTTTTTTTGATATTTTTCTTGAATTATTATAAATTATAAAAAATATTTTTGTTATTTATAAAGTAACATAAAACAAAAAAGAAAAAGTATAAAAATTGAATTTTTATATTCAAAGATGACATTTTTCTACTAATATGATTGGCCAAAATATTTATAAATTTATTGAAAAATTAAAGAAAATAAATAGAGAGTGTTACAATATAAAAAAAATTAACAAATAAAACCAGTAAGGAAAGACAGAAAGTCGGGCGGGGCCGACTATATAATACCCTACACCTACCTACCAATCCGAAAATGGGCATTGCGATAAGAATTTGGCAGTGTTCATACATGTAATAAGCAAACTCTCTCTGCCGATTTTCGTACTGATCGGAACACGGTTTCTACAGCGCTTACATGTCAAATCGGGTGTAACATATATATTGGGACTCTGTTAAAATCTGAACCGATTTTTCCCGAATTTGGAAGTGTTCATACATGTAATAAGAAAACTCTCTCTGTTAAATTTCGTACGGATCGGATATAAAACACGATTTCTACAGCGCTTAAATGTTAAATCGGGTGAAACATATATATGGTGGCTATATCTAAATCTGAACCGATTTTCCCCGAATTTGGCAGTGTTTATTCATGTAATAAGATAACTCTCTCTGTTAAATTTCGTACTGATCGGATATAAAACACGATTTCTACAGCGCTTAAATATTAAATCGGGTGAAACATATATATGGTGGCTATATCTAAATCGGAACCGATTTTCCCCGAATTTGGCAGTGTTTATTTATGTAATAAGAGAACTCTCTCTGCCAAATTTCGTACTGATCTAATTTAAAATACAGTTCCTACAGCGCTTACATGCCAAATCGGGTGAAACATATATATGGGGGCTATATCTAAATCTGATCGGATTTTCTCCGAATTTGGTAGTGTTCATTCACGTAATAATAAAACTCTCTCTGCCGAATTTCATAAAGATCGGATGTAAAATGTGGTTTCTACGGCGCTTGCATGTCAAATCGGGTGAAACATATATATGGGGACTATATCCAAATCTGAACCGATTTTAACCAATTTCAATAGGGATCGTCCTTGGGCCAAAAAAGAGCACTATGCTAAATACTGCCAAATTCGGAGAAAATCGGTTCAGATTTAGATATAGACCCATATACACGTTACCCCCGATTTGACATGTAAGCGCTGTAGAGACTGTATTTTATATCCGATCAGTACGAAATTCAACAGAAAGAGGTCTTTTTACATGAATGAGTATTCAGGGAAAATCAGTTCAGATTTATTTATAACCTCCTGATTTGGTACCAAAGCGCAATTGAAGTTGTACTTTACTTCTGATCATTAAAATTGTTCAGAAAGATGTTTCTCAATTTAGGAACGAATATTGCTTAATTTATTCCTAATTATTATCGCAATGACCTTTATAGCATTGTTGGGAGGTGTAGGGTATTATATAGTCGGCCCCGCCCGACTTTCTGCCTTTCCTTACTGTTTTTTATTAATTTTTGAAGGGTTTCTCTAATTTGTAGTAAATAATTTATAGAAAACGAATTAATAGAATCCGAAAGATCAAAATTCCAAATTATGCATTCAAAGGTTATAAAAATAATAATAATTAAAACATAAATACAAATATTAAAAAATAGGCATCGGTTATGGTGAATTTTTTTATTGTTTTATTTTTTCTATTATTTATTTTGGTTCTTTATTTTTAATTTTGCATAAATAATTCACAAAATAAAAACTATTTATACAAATACAGCCATTTAGGCCAAAAATATATATTATTTTTCTTAAAAAAAATTTAAACAACAATTAATAATAATTTTTAAATATTTTGAAACGCTATTGTGTTTTTATTTATTCTTATTTTTTTAAATAAATAAACTATACAAAAAGGCTAAAATTTTTAAAAAAATTACCATTTTGTTTTGTAAAAAATTACATAATACCAAAATAAAGATAAAAAATAAATAAATTAATAAAATTTTAAAAAATATAATATTTTTTTTTTATTTTATGTTTATAAATAACATTTATTTTAATAATTTATGTTCTTATTTTCTTATTGTTTCTTAACTGTGTAGTAAATAATTTATAGAAATTAAATTTATTAAATCCGAAAGATCAAAATTCTAAATAATGAATTCAAAGTTAAAGAAATAGTAAAAATTAAAATGTAAAAAAAAAATTAAAAAATAGGCTTCCGTTATATATAGTGACTTATTTTCTTTGTCTTATTTTTTCTATAGTTCATTTTGCTTCTTTATATATTTTTTATGATTTTCTTACTGTGAATTTGAACTGAAGATTGTTCTTTATTCGAAATTTAATGCAAAATTTTCAAATAAAAAATAGCCAATAAAAAAACTAAGACAAGCAAAGGTAATTGTAATTTATTATTTTTAATTTTTTTTATACCCTACACTACACTGTGGTACAGGGTATTATAAGTTTGTTTCACGGCAGATGTTTGTAACACCTGAAAATAACACAGCTAGACCCACCTTAAAGTATACCGATTAGAGTGATCAAAAAACCGGTTTTTTTTAAAAATAAAAAAACCGGTGTATGGTTTATTTAAGTTATAAAAAAACCGGTGGACGGTTTTTTTCTTCGAAGAAAACCGGGGAAACCGGTAGAACCGGTTTTTTTCTGCATAACAAAACAGTATGAAAATTGCCGTTTGAAAAACATTTTCCTTTTTAATAACAAAAAAGGCGATTTTTTAATATTAAATTTTTAAAAGCGATGTCTTCTGATCAGAAATCTTGCACCAAATTTAGTCCTGTTGGATAGTAGTTATGAGTTAGATTGTGATGAATATTGTCATTTGAGTCAAGCGGTCCTTTTATCTCATACTTATAACTAATTAGCTATTGTATTTAGAAACATTTTCCAAAAGTGTTATCGATAGTCTTTTCTTCAACCTTTTAAAAAAATTAGCAAATATATTTTCATTACTTTTTTGCAAAATTAAACTTTTTTGAAATTTTGGTAAAAACCTATGTTTTAATTTTTGATTTTTTTTGCTCAAAAGAAAGCTTAGATAATTTCCTTTAAAAGTTTTGTGGCCTATTAATGGGATGGGACCTGTTGATCTATCAAAATAAATATAAACCTCTGAAAAAAAATTAACGTTCAACCAAACATTTTGGCATTTCAGATGGGAAAAACAACCGTTTGACAAAAATGTCAATATTTGACACCCTCCAACTCGGAAAGTCCTTAACCGATTTCGTTGGAATTGTGTCTCATAACTACTATCTGATAGGGCTACTTGGTGCAATTTCCATCCCGACAGAATACATCCCTTTTAAAAATTAACCCACTTGACATGAAATTCCCCTTATGTAGATCAGTCAAGAAAATATTAATATTTCGGGATATTAAATAGAATATTTAATAGAGGTATTTAATCTTTATACATATATATTTTATATACACACTTTAGTGCAGGTGGGTATATACGAGTATACATATAAATATATAAGAGTATACACTAGTCGGTTTACCCAAATGAAATTTTCTTACTTGTTTTTCTTTCGGCTTGAAAGTGGGAGAATGCGTTTACTTTTCACATAACTTCTGCGCGTATGAATCATTTATTTTCTTTAAATTTTTGTAATTTGTATAGAAATTGGTGAATGGCTTCGGATTCTAGCAAAGTTGCCGAGTCTTTTTAGGCCATATAAGGAGATCTTTCATATTATTATCTTAATTTGTGATATTTTGTATATAAAGTTGTAAACAATTTTTAATATTTTAGTGATAATAAAAAAACCGGTGGAAACAAAAGAAAAAAACCGGTTGCACCGGTTGTTCGAAATTCATGATTTTGAGAAAAACCGGGGACGGTGGAAGCAAAAAACCGGTGGGCCGGTTTATTTTAAACCGGTTTTGATCACTCTAATACCGATCGACTCAAAATCACTAGCTGAGTCGATTTAACGATGTCCGTCCGTCCGTCTGTCTATGTAAAGTTGTTCGTCGACTACAGGTCGCAATTTCACTCCGATCGTTCTGAAAGTATTTCGCAGCTGTTAAGATCGCTATTGAATTTGGTTGAAATCGGTTCAGATTTAGATATAGCTCCCATATATATCTTTCGTCCGATTTGGCCCTTTAGTCCTATAGAAGCTGTATTTTACATCCAATCGTTTTGAAATTTAGAATGGTAGAGTTTCTTGATCCATGAACCAACACTACCGAATTTGAAAAAAATCGGTTAAGATTTAGCTATAGCTCCCATATATATGTTTCGTCCGATTTGGCCCGTTAGTTCTATAGAAGCTGTATTTTACATCCAATCGTTTTGAATTTTAGAATGGTAGAGTTTCTTGATCCATGAACCAACACTACCGAATTTGGAGAAAATCGGTTAAGATTTAGCTATAGCTCCCATATATATGTTTCGTCCGATTTTGCTCTTTAGTCCTGTAGAAGCTGTATTTTACATCCAATCATTTTGAAATTTAGAATGGTATAGTTTCTTGATCCATGAACCAACACTACCGAATTTGAAAAAAATCGGTTAAGATTTAGCTATAGCTCCTATATATATGTTTCGTCCGATTTGGCCCTTAGTTCTATAGAAGCTGTATTTTACATCCAATCGTTTTGAAATTTAGAATGGTAGAGTTTCTTGATCCATGAACCAACATTGCCGAATTTGAAGAAAATCGGTAAAGATTTAGCTATAGCTCCCATATATATGTTTCATCCGATTTGGCTCTTTAGATCCAATCGTTTTTATACCCTACACCACACTGTGGTACAGGGTATTATTTAAGTATAAAATGTCCCAAAAAGTAAATTTATTAAACAATTTATACATGAATTACAAAATTTATATATCAGAGTTATTCAATATTACGAGAGTGGTGTAGGGCGACTTTAGCCTTTCCTTACTGGTTTGTTATTAAAAATGTTTAATTTTTTTTAATTTTGATTTAACATATTTAATAAATAAATGAATAAACATATAAAACAAATTAAACAAAATGTTTTAATTAAAAAAACAGATAAGTGTTTGAAAATCCAGAAAGTTAATTTTAACTTGTTGTGCAAAGTTTTAATAAATCACTTAAATTAAAAAAAAAAACACTAGAAAAATTAAATTCTAATAAATCTATAAAGTTTTGCCTTCAACCTCGTTTCCCCTCCTCCTCCCAAAATTACATTGAAATTTTGCACATGCCATTTAAAATTGTGCAAGCGCTGCAAAAAATATTTACATGTAACTTGTAAGTCAACCGAGAGCAAGTGGCAACAACAAACGACGCAACTACACAAAATATTGATTACATTTAATGGCTTTCCAAAGCCAAAAACAGTTGGGCGGTCGAACGGACGAACAAATGAGCCTATTGGAATTTGTCGTTTCCATGTTTCCCATATGAGTGTGTTGTTTGTGTGTGTGTGTTTGTGTGCGAGCGTGGGGAAAGTTGTTTGCTATAAATTAATTTAATGTTTTTAAACAATAGCCACACAATACACTACAATGGCCAACCGACAGACAGCCAGGCCTATAAACAATTTGTAAAATGGTTATTTTTGCTGTTCTCACAACAACAAAAAATTTCGAAAAACATAATTATAAAGTAACAAATAACATTAAACTGAGGAGTATTTAAAAACAAGTGTTTTTGTGATTGTATGCCTTTTTTGAAAGAGGATTAAGTTCGGTTTTTCGGAAAAATATTGAATAATTTCGCAAAGATGAAAATTTATATAAAACCAGTAAGAAAGGGGTGAAGTCGGGCGGAGCCGATAATATGATACCCTACACCACCCCCCCCTCAGAGCAGAATACGTAGAAATGTTTGTAAGTAAGTTTGAAATTGGAAAATTACGTGACAAATTTCTTTAGAGAGTATAGTAGAGACGGCAGTTCCATTTCGAAAGTGGTGCAAGTCCACTTTTGGAAATAATAATTATAATTACATTATTATTAATAAAATAAACAATATATTATTAAAATTTTCCATTGACAAATTATATTTTTTGTGGCCTGAACATATATCACTTTCAAATAACTGCATTATTTTGCTGTTTATATTTCTACTGCTGTGGCAGAGTTTTCAATTACATTTGTATATCGAATTACCATATGAAAACAAATAAGAATATGAATATGAAATTTTCAAGTGCAATAATGTTGCATTGCTGGAAATCTCGCACCACGTTAATGCTGCCGTTGCTGGTAGTTGCGGCTTGGCGTTTTATGTTCACTAGTTGTGGGCCCCCTCAACTCGTTCATGCACTCTTTCATTCAGTCATTCATTCATTCATGCAAAGCAGCCACTCATTTATAATAGTACAACAAGTGCACGAGTAGAGTATGTGAATATTCATCGGATACTTATGACTGAGAAGGGTATCCACTAATTCAATGATGTGTTTTTGGAGTGTTGTTGTGCAATGTTTTGTTTTTCTGTGTCTGGTGGGAATGGGCCACAAGAAGACTCAAGGCGTTGAAGGCGTAGGTTTCCGATTTCATCTGGAATTGCAGTCGACCTCTAATAGAGTAAAAAATAAATGCATTTCTGTTTTTGCCGCATTTTAATGTTTCTATTTTGAATGTTAATGTCATGTGTCCGAGTCGCCGTTTCTTTTTTTTCGAGTATTGTTTTATTAATTGCATTTAGATTACTGGGAGAAAAACAAAATATAATTAATTTTTGTCATTTTCAAAATTGATCTTTCTTTTCTAATGGCTGTGAGAGAGTTTCTGGGGGCGGAATGAAGTGATTGTTAATGGGAATTTCAGGGTGAAGCGTATGTACTATACCACTGACATACATTTGTATTAAAAAAAAACAAATATTTAAAATTGTAAACATATTTGTTAATTGTCATGTGGAATAAATAATCAGTGCATGATAATTACAATAATTAAGAGGATAACGTGCATATCACTGAATTTAAAAAATTACGAAAATGAAGTAATTTTGAAGTAAACAGAAATAGTCTGAAGTAAAATTCAATGCAAATTTAAACACTTTTTAATCTTTTAAAATCCGATATTCCGACTTTAAAACAATTCTGCATTTGCAATATGCAATTTTGAAATTAAGGTTGTCCGTTTGTCTGATAGAGAAGATTTAAAAGTTTGGAGGAGTTTTTATGAGATTTGAATGTACAGAATGAGCTATATGGTTTGAATTCTTTACTTTTTTAATAACACTGTGCTAGTCCAAAAATGTAACAGAAAGGAGACCCTATGGATAGACATATTTCGGCCATGCTGAATCCAGTGGCATTAGCCGTTTTTCTATGTTTGCTCTTGTTTTCGCGATATTCGACCACAAAGTTTGTTGGGAAATCAGAGAGGTGACTTATCTCTTTGGTTATTTTGAAGTCGAAGACTTCGGAATATACGATTCAGTCCTAAGATCGAAATAAAGGGAACATTTGGACAATTATTTTTCTCAAAACAGTCGTCCACGCTTCTCACCCCCTTACCCCTGAAAAAGTGCAATGAAATCTTATCATATGTTAAAAATCATACATATCGTCGACATTTTTAGTAGGCATCGTTGAGAAAAATATTCCTCGCGAAGAAATACTATAAGTCCTTTCTCAACTTTTTTTATGAGAATTAAGCAAATTTCGAGTTATTACATAACTTGTGTATTTTTCTGCTCATAGCAGAAAATATTTGAAATACAATTTTTGACTTAATATTTTGTAAATAATTTTTTCGTTAGTGTTAATGGAAATTTCAAAGGTAACCGACAAAACCTGCTAAATTGTGAAACATGTTAAGTTTTCATAAATATGTTGAAAGGAGACTCATAGTAATTTTTCGCGAGGAACATTTTTCTCAAAGACACAAACTAAAAATGTCGATGATTTGTATGACGTTTGATACATGGTAAGATTTGATTGCACTTTTTCGGGGGTAAAGTGGTGAGAAGCGTGGTTGACTATTTTGAGAGAAATAATACTCGAAGGGTTCTCTTTATTTCGTTCTTTGGAATGAAGCGCGTTTTCGGAAGTCTTACACTTCAAAATCACCTCCGAGATAACTAACCTTTCAGATTTTTTGCAAACTTTGTGGTCGAATATCGCGAAAACAAGAGCTAACCTAGAAAAACGGCTAGCTCCAGTGGATTCAGCAGGGTCGAAATAGGTATATCCAGATATGTCCATTTCGAGCACAGTGTAATTATTCTTTCTTTGTTTTTTTTTCAGCATTTTGTGAAGGAGACTTGGGGAATTAATTATGAATCGAACAACGTACAAAAATAATTGAATTTTTGCGAAATTTTTCGTTCATTTCATATCCCCCACTTCTATAAAAAGTTATAATACAGGGTGTCGCAGAATGAGCTGTATGGTTTGAATTCTTTATAACTGTTTTAATTGTTATTCTTTCTTTGTTTTTTTCCAGCATTTTGTGAAGTAGACTTGGGGAATTAATTATGAATCGAACAACGTACAAAAATAATTGGATTTTTTCCGAAATTTTGCGAAAAGGTATCGAAAATATTCTAGAAAGAGCAAGAATGTGCCAAGCAGAAAATAGACAAAAACTAAACTACTGTGTTAATAAAAAAAATTATAATAATCTCATAAATAAAAAAGTTATAAACTATTTAAACCATATAGCTCATTCTGCGCTACCCTGTAGTTTTGTGACCTTGAAAATAGTTTGATGAGGTTTGAAGTAAGTTTTATCAAGTTTGGAGGTAGTTTGATGGGGTTGAGAAGGCTTGAAAGACGCTTGAAGCGGTTTGAAGGTAGTCTGATGAGGTTTTGTCGTTGTTTGAAGGTTTTAGTTCGAATGGTTAGCAGTTCTAAGAAGACTGGAGGTATCAAATAGAGATTTAATTGATGATTGATGAGCATTTTGGGTTCTACTCTTGATGTGGTGTCTTAAATAATCTTCCAATATTTGCACATATTTTGAATCTTTAAATTTAAAGTTGGGAAACTTGCAATTTGCAGAGTTTGAAGGTGGTTTTATGAGATTTGAATGTAGTTTTGTGACGTTGAATGTAGTTTGATGAGGTTTGATGTAACTTTTGTGAGTTCGAAGGTAATTGATGAGGTTAAGAATATTTGAAGGAATTGGAAGTAGTTTGATGAGGTTGAGAAGATTTGAAGGGATTGACTTATACTCTTGGTATGGAGTCTTAAACAGTCTTCCAATATATTGCACTTATTTTAAATATTAAAACTTAATTAGGAAAGTTTCAATTTTGAAATTAAGGTTGTTCATTTATAAGGTAGTTTTATGAGGTTTAAAAGTTCAAAAGTGGTTTTATGAGGTTTGAAGGTAGTTTTGTTAGTTTTGAAAGTAGTTTGTTGTGGTTTGAAGTACGTTATATGAGGTTGAGAAGGTTTGAAGCGTGTAAAAGTAGTTTGATGAGGTTAAGAAGGTTTGAAAGACGTTTGAAGCGGTTTGAAGGTAGTCTGATGAGGTTTTGGTATAGTTTGAAGGTTTTTGTTCAAATGGTTAGCAGTTCTAAGAAGACTGAAGGTATCCAATTGAGATTTAATTAAACTTTGATTATAATTTTGGGATCTACTCTTGATGTGGAGTCTTAAATAATCCTCAAATATATTGCACTTATTTTGAATCTTTAAATCTAATATTAGGAATGTTGGCGGGAAGGTAGTTTTAAAAGTTTGAAGGTGGTTTTATGAGTTTTGCATGTAGTTTTGTTAGTTTTGATAGTAGTTGGATGAGGCTTGGAGTAAGTTTTTGAGGTTGAGAATGTTTGAAGCCGTTTGAAGGTGGTTTGATGATGTTGAGAAGGTTTGAAAGACGTTTGAAGTGGTTTGAAGGTAGATTGATGACTTTTTGATGTAGTTTGAAGGTAGATTTAATAGTTTTCGTTTCAATGTTTCGCAGCTCTATGAAGACCGAAGGTATCCAATTGAGATTTAATGAAACTATGATGAAAATGTTGGGTTATACTTTTGATTTGGAGTCGTTTGTTTAGATGACCCTCCAATACATTGCACTTATTTTAAAGTTAAAAGTATTAATAAGAATTTCAGAAGTTTTAAAATAAGTTTTATCCGGTTTGAAGGTAGTTTGATGAATTTCGGCTGAATTGTTAGCAATTGTAAAATTAGGAAAATTGCAATTTTGAAATTAAGGTTGATCATTTAAATCTGATTGTTAGTTTTATGTGGTTTTAGAATTTAAAGGTGGTTTTATAAGATTTGAATGTAGTTTTGAGAGTGAGGTTGAGAAGGTTCGGAGCGGTTTGAAGGTAGTTTGATGAGATTGAAAATGTTTGAAGATCGAATGGTTAGCAGTTATATGAAGATAAAGTCCCCAATACAAATTAAAACACATTTTTATTTCGATAACAAAACAACTTTTAAATTCGATATTTCGTCTCAAAAACAATTCTGCATTGTAGTGCTGTAATTCTTACAGTACACTCTTTATAATAAAGGGTCCGCCAAATAATTTTTTTTTTTGAAAATGCTATAAAAAAGTACTGAATATTTTCTCAAATTTCTTTTTTTATTTGAAAGTACAATCCTTTCGGTTAATAATGGAAAATAATTTCATTCAAATGGCTGCCTCGGCTAGCCATGCAGTAGCCTACACGATCGGTCCAATTTTAAAGCACATTATCGATTGTGTGCAGCTGTATTTCACCAATGGTTTCACGAATATTGTCCTTTAAAGCGTCAATTGTCTCTGGCTTATCGGCGTAACACTTATCTTTGAGGGCACCCCACAAATAATAGTCAAACGGTGTCAAATCGCAGCTCCGAGGTGGCCAAACGACATCAGCTCTGCGGCTGATAATGCGATCTTCAAAAACAGGGCGCAAAACATCGAGTGTAGCTTCGGCTGTGTGGCACGTAGCGCCGTCCTGTTGAAACCAAATGTTGCCAATATCCTCTTCTTCAATTTTTGTGAACAAAAAAAACATGGCCCGATAACGATCGCCATTGACTGTAACGGCCACTCCTTGCTCATTTTCGAAGAAAAATGGCCCAATTATGCCTCTGAACCAAAATCAGCACCAAACAATGACTCGTTTTGGGTGTATCGGCTTTTCAACGTATGCGTGCGGGTTTTCTGTGCCCCAAATGCGACAATATTGCTTGTTTACATACCCGCCAAGATCAAAATGAGCTTCATCTGAAAAGATGATTTTTTTGGCAAAATCGGCATCTTCTGTAAGTCGATCGTAGGCCCACTTGTTGAAGCTATACACAACCATATTCGTTCAGCGGAAGGATAAAACTAATTATCTGTCAAATCAGACATGAGCTAAATGTTACCATTCACGAAATAAGCACTAGTTAAAAAAAACGTTAGATAGCGGACCCTTTATTACAATTTTGTAATTATTCTATTATGCTCGTTTAAAGTTTGAAGGTGGTTTTATATGGTTTGAGTCTTGTGAGTTTTGAAGTAAGTTTAATGAGGTTTCGAGTAGTTTGATCAGATTGAGAAGGTTTCAAGCCGTTTGATGAGGTAAAGAATGTTTGAAAGACGTTTGAAGGCAGTTTGATGAGGTTTTGATGTAGTATTAATGCAGTTTGATGGGTTTCGTTAGCAGTTTATTGCAGACTGAAGGTACCCAATAGGGAATGAAACACATTTTTAAACTTTTAAAATCCGATATTTCGTAATTCTAAGAGGAATATTGTAATTTTGAAATTAAGTTTGTTCATTTCTGTCCGATAAGGTAGTTCTATGAGGTTTAGAAACGTTTAAGTTGTATGAGGTTTGGTAGCAGTTTGATAAGATTGAGAATGTCGAAGATATGTTGAGCGGTGTGAAGACAGTTTGATGAGGTTTTGATGTAGTTTGACTAGTTTTTGATGTAGTTTGATGGTCATGTTTCGAATGGTTTGCAGTTCTATGAATTGAGATTTATTTATAACTTTGATGAGAATTTTGGGTTATACTTTTGATGTGGACTCTTTTGCCTGGATGATTTTCCTATGTATTGCACTTATTTTGAATCTAAGAGGATTTATGGGAATTTAATGGAAAATTTGAGAAGTTTTGAAAAAAGTTTGATGGGGATTGAAGGTAGTTTAATGGATTTCGGCTGAATGGATAGTAATTGTATGAAGTCTGAAGGGATTCGAAGGTACGTTAGTTTTAATGGCAATTAAGTGCTGTTCAGATTTTCAGAATGAATGTAAAATGTTTGAAATTAGTTTGATGAGATTTCAAGTAAGATCTATAAGGTTTGGATGTCATTTGATGAGGTTTGAAGTAAGTTTAATGAGGTTTGGAGCCAGTTTAATGGTTTTCTTATGAATTGTTAACAGTTATATGATGTCCGAATGGGGTTTTAAGGACCACAATTGGGATTTAATTAAATATAGATGTAAATATTGGGTCTTGATTTGAAGCTTATTTTGAATACAAGAGGGTTTAGAGAAATTTCTCTTCAAATTAATTTAGTTTATTGAAGGTTGATAGGTTTGAATCAGCTTTATGAGGTTTGAAATAAGGATTTTGTCTTGAAATTAAGGTTATTATTTACATTCCACGAGGTTCGAAGATGGTTTATGAGGCTTAAAGGTAGTTCAATGAAATTTGAAAGTAGTTTGATGAGGTTTGAAGATAGTTTGATGGTTTTCTTCTTAAACTTTTCATGAGAAATTTGGGTTATACTTTTGATGTGAAGACTTCTTTAATAAAATTTAAGATGATTTGATGGAGAGATAAGAAGAGATTTGGATGTAGTTTGATAAGTTTTGAAAGTAGTTTGATGAGGTTTGAAGTAGGTTTTATAAGTTTTGGAGGTAATTTTCCTGTGAATGGTTAGCAGTTATATGAAGTCTGAAGGCGTTTTAAGGTACAAAATTGGACTTTAGTTAATACTCTGGATGGTAAGTCTTTAGCTTATAGTTATATATTCCTCCTAGGTAATATTTTGAATGGCAGTTTATAGGAATGTCTCTTAATTTCATTGAAGTTTGAAGGTGGATGATGTTTTAAGGATGTTTGGAGAGGTATGAAAGAAGTTTGAAGAGGATTGAAAATAGTTTGAAGAGGTTTGAATCTAGTATCATTGTTTTCGGCTGAATGGTTAGCAGTTCTATGAAGACTGAAGGGATTTGAGGGAACTTAATTGAACTTTGATGGCAATTGTGGGATCTATTTTATAGTTTATAGGAATTTATCTTGATATTAATGTACATCATTCAAGTTTAAAGGTAGTTCTATAGGGATTGAAGGTAGTTTGATGAGTTTTGGCGGTAGTTGTATGGTTTTCGGCAGAATGGTTAGCAGTACCATTTCTGATGAAAATTTAAGGCTCGACGTGAATTATTTTGCTTATATTCCGTTCCTATTAAGGTCATTCATTGAAGTTTGTTGAGGTTTGGAGGTTGTTTCATGAAGTTTAAAATAACTATTAGTTTGATGATGTTTGATAGTAGTTTTATGAAGTTTTATAAGGTTTGAAGGTAGTTTGATGAGGTTTGAAAGTAGTTTGATATAATTTGAAAGTAGTTTGATATAATTTGAAGGTAGTTTGGTGTTTTTTTACGAATGGTTAGAATGTCTTTGAAGTCACGTGGGTTTTGATGCTACGCAATTGAGGTTTAATTGAAATTAAAGGGGGTTTTGGGATATACTCTTGCTCTGCAGTCTTTTGCTTACATACTCTTCTCTTTTCGAATCGAGGAGGTTTTCTAGGAATATATCTTACAGTAAAGTATTTCATTGAAATTTGTTAAGGTTCGAAATAAGTTTGAAGATAGTTTGATGAGGTTTTGAGATAGCTTAAAGGTCATTTGATGGCACTCATAGAACTGTTAAATACTCAACGATACGTAACTGAGACTTAATTGAACTTCGATGAACATTTTGGGTTCTATTCTTGACTTGAAGACTTGAAGATGTTCTTACCATATATTAAACTTATTTTTGTTCTACGAGGAATTATAGGAATTTCTCTTGAAATTAAGGTAGTTCATTTAGATTTGATTAGGGTTAGAGGAAGTTTCCTGAGGTTTGAATGTAGTTTTTTCAAGTTTGAAAGTAGTTTGATAAGGTTTGAGAGAAGTTTGAAAGTAGTTTGATGAGGTTTGAGAGTAGTTTGAAGGTAATTTGATTATGTTTAAAGGTAATTTGATGGTGTTCACTTCAAATTGCAGCAGTTTTATGAAGTATTAACGGGTTTGAAGATGGAGAATTGAGATGTAATTGCATTCCTATGGACATTTTCGATTCTATTCATGGCCTGAGGTCTTTTGTTCTTCCCATAAGTCTTACTTCTTTTCACTCTAAAGCGTTTTGAAGTAATTTTCCCGAAATTCAATTATATTTTGTATCTTATTTCAGTCGGAATGTTTAATATGAAGATAGTTTCAATGTGGTTGCAGTGCAGTTTGATGCTTTCCCAATGTTTGAACTGACATTTAAATGTAGTTTGAAGTGGTGTGAAAGCTTTTCTATTGTTATTCATTGAAGTTTCATATTTGCTTCTAATTATATGTGTTTAAGCTTAAAATGTGGTTTTATTACATTTTTGTATATTTTCTATAAATTATGTTCAAGATTCCATGCAGTCTGTTTGAATTAAAAACTAATGAAGTAAGATTTTTTAATTCTATTCCCGATTTAAAGTTTATTGGAAGAGGTTTAATTGAGGTTTGAAGCCTTTTAGGGAATGTTGCATCTTCTTGGAACGAGGTTTAATTGAGTTTGAGATAGTTCTGTGAGTTCTGATGCTTGTGTGACAAGAAATTCTACAAAGCTTTTTAGGTTTTAACATCATTTCCCTAAGATTGTTTTCTTGTTTATAGACATGTCTTATTCTTTGATGAATATATCTTTGTGCTTTGAAGAAAACCTTAAGAACCACAATTCTTCAAATCAAAAAATTATCATTAAATTAAGAAAGCACGCGCCCACAAAAGATTGTATAAATAGTTACAATTCTATCTTTTTTACTACTTTTTTCCCATTGTTGATCTTCCGGTTAATTGGCAAAAATTAGATCTTTGCTTTCAATTGAATTAATTTCTCCTTCAAAGTAATGAGACAGACACAGAAACAAAAACGTCTTAAATTAACCTTTAACATTGATCATATTTTAGTTGTTATCCGTGTTGTTTTTTTTCTTTTCTTTCATCATCAAAGTGATCTCCCACAGAGAAGATCACAACCCGGTCGCTAAATATAATGAAACCGGGAGCGTATTAGTTGGTCAACAACAAATTCGTCTCGGTTTGTGCCCATGATGATTCTGATGATGGCAATGACGATGTTGGCGTGTAATTGGCCATGTCTGGAAAATTACAAGTTTTTGTTTTATTTTTCAAAAGAACAAAACCGGTGTGTCAAGTTTTTTTTCTTTGTTATACCATATTCAGCTCGCGATTGCTTTGTTTTATTTTTTTTGTTTCATTTCCAATTTGTCTCTCGTCCTCCTTCAAGATAATGATGATGATGAAGATTTTTTGCAATTGATTGTCTTAGAAGATCTTTGCGTTGCGTTCGGCGACGATCGCCGACTTGTGTCATATGAATCATACAAAATTCCAATGAAAATTTTATTAGTGTATGCGAAAGAGAATATTAGGATTGTTTTTTTTCGTTTAGCATCAATTATCTTCGGACTCCCATCAACACGTTGCGTTGCGTTGTGCTCATCATTGTTGGTTTCAGACTCGTCATCGAAATGTTTTTCTTAAAATTTTTTTTTTGGCAGTATATGTAAAATTTTGTTGTTTGTGTGATATGTATGTGGTAGACAGATTGTTTTTAATGGGAATTTTTTTTCTTCAACTGGGGTGTGTTGGGTACTTAATGTCTGAAGACCCCCAGCAAAATACTTGGGAGGAGTTTGACGGAAAAGCTAATATTCGCCGAGCCGTAAACCACATCATATCAAATATTTGTTTTATTTTTTACTGAAAACTGCGGTGAAGTTTAATGATACTTAGTTCGAGATATTATACAAAAATTAATTTTTTAATGTCTGCTTTCATAAACATTTTTTCGGTAATAAGAATTTTTTTAAGTTGAATAGGTTCGATGAGATAAATGATTTGTAGTTACGAGGGCGGTCCCAGAATTAGCCCACATGGCTATAGATGGCGGTAGTACAGGGTTTTCCAATGAGAGTGATATGATTTCTTTGAAAAAAAAAAACACACTTATTGTTAAGGAAATTCAAAAGTTTTTTATTTAATGTGAAGTACAATCGATACAATTAAGTTCTAAATAAAACGTCCTTCAAATGGCCTCCTCGACTTCTTCTGCAGGAACGAATTCGATGAACCCAATTATCTAGCACTTTTTCCACTAAATCAAGTCGTATGTCATGAATGGCACGTTCAATATTGACTTGTAAAGCTTGAAGAGAGTCTCATTTATTTCGAAAGACTAATGACTTCAAATAACCCCATAAGAAATAGTCTAATGGTGTTAAATCATAACTTATTGAAGGCCATTCAATATCACAATTTCTTGAAATAATCGAATCTCCAAACTTTTCACGCAACAATTCAATTGTTTCATTTGCTATGTGGCACGTAGCCACAATCGGTCAATGGCAAAAATATAGCTCTTAACGAGAGCTAAAATATTGCTCATGGGTGTCAAGGTCGTAGGTCGACTGGAAAGTGTTTTTTGGATTTAAAAAAAAAAATAGACAGCATCATTTTCAACGGAAAGTTTATTTTTGCTGTAACTCCTTAACGGTACGTCGGATCGGGAATCGGTCAATGGCAAAAAAATAGCTCTTAACGACAGCTAAAATAATGCTCATGGGTGTCAAGGTCGTAGGTCGACTGCAATTGGTCTTGATAATAAAAGTGAATAATTTGTAATCGTTGTTCTTTCGTATATCTCTCCATGATGAAATTGTAAACACTACTGAATACAATGAAAAACAAATGACAGAACATGACATATTACAAATGGCCGAAACGTCACTTCAAAATCATATCGTCCCTATTGGAAAACCCGTTATTATATTTTAAATGGTTTGCAGTTAGTTTGATGAAATCCTAGGTTTAAGCTTACAGTGCCACGATGTTTCGCAATGAATCTTGAGGAGGAGTCTGAGATAGGTTAAGTAGTTTGAAGGTAGTTTGATGGCTCTCTATGAAGTCGGAAGTGGTTTGAAGGTATGTAATTGAGATTTAGCTGATGTTTTAAGAGTTCTTTGATATATATTTAATATGAAGACTTTGATGCTTTCCCTTAGGGTTAGTAGTTATGAAGACAGTTCGGTGGCAGCACGATAGATATGCATGGCTGTTTGAAGAATTCTGATGGTATTTTATTTTAATTCAGTGAATACTTATTGTTTATTTGATGTTCATACGTTAGATGACAATAATTTGACGAGGTTTGCAGTTAGTATGATGGAGTTTGAAGGTAGTATAATGGGTCTTTAGGGTCGTTTAATAGTGTTTGAAGGTAGTTCGATGGGGTTTGAAAATAGTTTGATGCGGTTTGAAGGTAGTTTGATGCGGTTTGATGATAGTCTGATGGAGATTGAAGATATTTTGATTGATCCATTAATTCTGAATGAGTTTAAAGATACGTAATTGAGTTTTAATTGAAATATGATGGGACTATTTAGGGCTTCTCTGTTCCCGATTATATTACTGTAGCTTTCAGCTTTTGACATGAGAGAGCTAGCATCACGATATGAGGTGTAAATGCAGTTTAGTGCTTCTTCGTTATTTATTTACAAGTATGATATATACTGATGGCGTTTTAAGTTAATTTAAAGAATATTTAGTGTTAATTTGATGTCTATATAAATTTATTTGATTTCATTTTTATTTATGTGAATTACAATACAAGGTTAATTTGTATTCTAATTTTACGGTCCAGGGAAAGCCGAGTTACAAAAACCAAGTGGCTATATGTTGCAGCGGCAGACCAGAGTCTCTGGTGGAAATCGAACCCACGACCTCCAAACTCATAGGCGAGCACGCTACCTACTCATTTACTGGGGCGCTAGAGTTATCTATAACACTAGCTGGACCCGGTCCACTTCGTTGCCCCAGATATCAGGTTTCCGACCCGTCCATTTTTAGATCAATAACGTAGACTGCCAGTAAATAGCTCTTCTACGAACAACATATTCAGAGGTATTCGAATTTTATATAATGCCACGCCCACTTACTCTATCCCGCCCACTTTTGGTGAAGTTAGTAATATTGACTCCAATAACATACCATCCAAATTTTGTTCACCTACGGTCAATAGTTTCTGAGATAACAAATGTTTAACTACTGCTACGCCCACTTTTGCCACGCCCACTAATCCGATCCCTCCCATTTTTATTGAAGTTTTAGAAAATAACCCCACTAACGTGTGTTCCAAATTTCGATCTTTTAGGGTCAACACTTTCTGAGATATTCGGATTTAAGTAATGCCACGTCCAATCTTATCCCGCGCACTTTTTTCAACAATTTTTTTTCCTAAACCATCTCTGACAAAGAACCTTTCAAACAAAAGAAAAACAAATAAAATCGGTCCAGTGGTTTCAGAATCTATAGCATACATACATACAAACAAACATTTTTCCATTTTTATATATGTAGATAGATATATAGATAAGTACTTCGACATAATTTGATGATATATAAAGGTAGTTTTATAGGGTTTGAAGGTAGTTTGAAGATGCTTTGATTGATCTATTAAGTCTGAATGGTTTTTAAGGTACGTTGTTTTTTGAACTTTGATCGGAATTTTTGGTTCTATTTCTGATATGAAGCCTTTTGAATAGATGCTCTCCTGGTTAGATGATTCTGCTTCGAAATTTGTTGGCGGGTGCGTTAGTTACTATTCGGAGTTTGATAGATACTGATAGTGCTTCAAGTTAATTGGACAGGGATTAATTGTAGTCTGATGATTTTGGGATCGGAATGTTGCCCTCTAATGAAGTGAGAAGGCAGTTCTGGGGTTGTACGATGTTTTTGCCGTTTTCATATAGTCTGATTGTGTTTTTAAATAATTTGACGTATATTTAGCGTTAATATGATGTTAGTATATAAGATAACAAAATTTCGACGTAATTTGTTGAGATCTGTTGTTACTTATGGCGATTTCTTTTCTACAAAAAAGTGCAACATGTTCGTTGTCCTTTTCCTGAAAACTAGATTTTATACCACATTTTGGAATTTTGAAATATGAGCTAAGTTTAATTCGGTGCACTACATCAGTTTCAACCAAAAAGGGCAAATATTTTTCAGAAATTCGCGTCGACACGGCATCAGTTTTTAGAAAATCGAAAACACCATTAGTTTGAAAGGGATTTCATGTTAGAGTTTGAAGGTAGTTTGATGAGGTTTGAAGGTAGTTTGATTGTTTTTAAGGTTCGTAACTAAGTTGCAATCGAATTTCCGGTGCTGTTGCTTGATATAAAGCCTATAGGCTAAGTGCTTTTTAGATGATTGTTAATTGAAGTTTTTGGGATGAAAAAACTAGCAGAGGAGTTTGCTCTGACTAGGTCTGGTATTGGGTTTGTAATTTATACAATTTCGGACATTGTTTGGTTTGAAGTAATTCCACAATGTTTGAGGCTCAGCAGATTGATGGTCAGTTAGTCCAATGAAGTCCCATGAAGTGCGATTAAGTTTGAATGTTGTTCCATGGAAACACTAGTAGTTAGGTGACGTCTGATGGAATTTTAAGAGGTCTGGACTTGATGGTGAAGTAGTTCCATGAATATATTTGAATGATGATTAATGGAGTTTGATTGTAGTTTGAAGGTTCCCCCATTGAAACATATTCTTGGGTCGAACTCGATCACTTGATATCCAACTCGTTCACTTAATCTTAACTCGTTCACTTGATCTCACTTGATGTAGAAGTCGTTCACTAGTTCTCGAACTCGTTTTACTGGGGTGACCAGACAATATGATATAAACATAATCATCATATTGCAAATGTCACATAATAGTTCGAAAAGGTCATGCCTGGTAATGAAACTGGATAGGTCACACTTTGCGCAAACCAAATAACAGCATTACGAGAAAAGCCTTGGAATGGAACCCACAGGGAAGTCGTCGTTCTGATCGTCCAAAAAATACATGGCGCATAACAGTAATCATTGAACTTAAGAAAATTAACAAATCTTTCGATGAAATCATATTATTATGCCAAGATAGATTAACACGGAAATGTATTATAGAAGCCCCGTGTTCCCAAGTGGAATAATAAAAGATAAAAAATGCATGGTTGTCTTAAAGTTAGAGATCAGGATCTAGTTTCAATAGACTTGGGTCGAACTCGTTCACTTGATCTCGAACCCGAACATTAGGATGACCAGGCATGACCAGGCATGACCTTCACGAACATTTGCAATATGATGATTACGCTTATAATACTTTGACTGGTCACTATAAAGGAACAAGTTCGAGAAATAGTGAACGAGTTCGAGATCAAGTCAACGAGTTCGAGATCAAGTGAACGAGTTCGAGATCAAATGAACGAGTTCGAGTTCAAGTGAACGAGTTCGAGTTCAAGTGAACGAGTTCGAGACCCAAGTCTAATTGAAACACCAACATTCAGATGTAGTCTGATTAGGTTTGAAAGAGGTTCGATGATGTTTGAAAGAAGTTTGACCCGAGTCTAATTGAAACACCAACAGTCAGATGTAGTCTGATAAGGTTTGAAAGAGGTTCGGTGATGTTTGAAAGAAGTTTGATGTAGTTTGAGAGTAGTTCGATCGATCTATTAGGTCTGAAGTGGTTTATATGAGTAAAGTGTGTAATTAGGTTGAAATTCAACTTGCTGGGTTTTTGGTGGTGTTCTTGATTTGAAACCTTTAGATTAGACTTGGGTCGAACTTGATCTCGAACTCGTCCACTAGATCTCGAACTCGAACATTAGGATGACCAGGCTATGTGACATTTGCAATATGATGATTAAGCTTACAATACTTTGTCTGGTCACTCAAAAGGAACGAGTTCGAGAACTAGTGATCGAGTTCGAGATCAAGTGAACGAGTTCGACTCAAGTCTACTTCATATTATTGAAGTTTGAAGCTTTTGGAATGAGAAATCTGGCAGAATGGTGGTGTTGTTATTGCAATTTATTAAATTTTCCTTGGTTTGAAGTAATTCGCAGATGTTTGACGCTCAACAAATTGATGATCCATTATTTCAATGAAGTCTGATGATGTTTGAAGAATGATCGCTGGAGTTTAATGGATATGGACCAGTAATTAGATGTTGTCTGGTGTGGTTTGATTATACCTCGACTTGAGATTCCAGTAGTTCATGAAGTTTGATTGTAGTTTGAAGGTTGCTTCATGGAAACGCCAGCAGACAGATGTGGTCGGATAAGGTTTGATGGTGGTCTGAAGGCGGTTCCATGGCGTTTGTTTGTCATTTTCTAAAGTTCGACTGTTGTTTAAAGAATTTTTGTGCAATTAAATGGAATTTGTTGCTAATTTAAAGTAATTTCAAACTCCCTCTCTGCTAAATTTCGATGACAAATGATTTACTTAGGAGGTAATATTATTTAGAATAATTTTATTTTGGTGTAATTTGCAGAGCTAAATTGTTTCCTGGGTTTTGCAACTCAAGATAAACATCTCCTCTGTTTGTTTTTTGCTTTACATTTAATTTTTTTTCTAGGCTTCTGGTTATTTTTGTTCTCCTTGTCATGCTATCGTAGATTTTTATTTGGGAGGTTGCTTGGTGGTGGTGGCGATGATGATGGAGTATGCCATAATTTATACTGATTGTAAAAACGATTGTAAACGACTTTTTGACCTAATTTAATTTATAAAAATCTTAATACTACACTATGTACACACTTAGACACTATCTATCCACGTTCATATGCGAGTATGTCTAGGCACAGTGTGTGACTTTGCCACGAGACTTTGTGTGCAGCATTGTTCAACAACTGGAAAAAAAAGATATGTTATCATAGTAAACTAAACTAAAGTAAACTGTCACTCATTCACTCGACCGCATAAATAAACATAACTATGCCAAGTATATAAATATTTATTTATTATTTTTTTTATTTTTCTTCCATCTTCTTGAGACAATGCTTAGGAACAATTAAACAAAATACTCGTACATATATGCAAATATTTAAAGAGAATTTTCTGTTTTATGACTTGAGATTTATAATTGTAGTAATTTGTAATGTTCGGTGCCCGACAGTAATTTGTATTTCCTTTGGCCAGGCAAAAAAAATGTTTCTGCAAAAGAGTTTGTTTTATGGTTTTTGTGGAAATTGTTTTCCATTATTTTTTGCAGTTTGAAACAAGTGCCAAAAACAGTTTCTTTGGAAGCAACCTAGTTGTGTTCGTTGTTCGCCCAGCCATAAATCTGTACTATGCTCGTGCATGTATGATGGTTTGGGTTGGTCTGGTCTGGCCTGGGATTCTATTTTCCATGCAGTTCTTCGTTTCGGGTGCTTGGGTTGTTGACCCAGTTTTCTTCCAGGAAGCTGTCATTCTGAGGCTTCTCTATACATACGAATAGTTTGGAAGACTTCTTTGAATGACTTTTGATATTTTGGTTCGTTAGTTTACAAATTGTATATTTTATAACTTTTTTTTGGTTTATTCATTGGTCGTTCGGACATGTCTGTCTGTCCTTTGTCTCTTTGGTCGACAACATGTGTGGCATTTAGGTTACAATGTGTATTGCAGTTATTATCGCACATGAAATGGTATTAATTATTGACAAAGCTTGTTAATTTGTTGCAACTTTTCGAATGACTTTTGCCTGCATACGAGTATGTAAATTTGTATATCAGAAGGTTGTTTTCGAAACTGGTGCATATAATATATTTATGATGTTTTCACAATTAAAACAAATGGTTGTTTTGCTCATTGAGAATAACTAATGAAAAAAACGTGAAAAACTAACTTTGCCTTTTCAAAAGAATGCTTTCAAATCATTTAACAAATTGTAAATTATTATAAAACATGACAAAATATATGTTTATCTATTTGTTAAAGGTTTCATTGTGGATTTATTTGCATTTAAAGTTGTGTGACATTAATTAGAGAAAAGTAGAAACTACAAATAGTAGATGATTTGAAAGTAGTTCTATGGGGATGCTGTGAAGATAAATTGTTAATTTAACTAGCAAAGACACAAACCACCAATTTTAACAGAGGTATGTCAAGACGAAATGAAGCAGCTGAGTTTGACCATAATTTGTTACTTGCAATATGTGTTTATTAGTAGTTCGATAAAGTATGATAGGGTTTGAAAGAAGTTTGATAAGGCTAGCTTATATATTAGCGTATTCGATGGATTCTCAATTATTTTGATAGAGTTTGAAGACAGTTTTAGGAGGTTTGACCATGTTTTGATACTTGTCCAATTTATGCACCATAATTTCGATGCAGTTTGTAGTCGTGGGTCGAACTCGTTTACTTGATCTCTTAACTTGATCCACTAGAGTGACCAGACAAAATATTATAAACATAATCATCATACTGCAATTGTCGCATAGTTCGTGAAGGTCTGTCCGGCCATCCCAAAGTTCGAGTTCGAGATCAAGTGAAAGAGTTCGATCGAAATCTAGCAGTTTGATGGGATTTGAGGGTAGTTCAATGGAGTCTGATCTTCAATTTACGCTTACAATACATGTTTGTTAGCAGTTCGAGAATGTATGATATGTCTTGAGAGTAATTCGACAAGGTTTTCTAGGTTTTCAGACTGATAAAGTTTTATACAGGTGTATATACAGGGGAATTTGCTTTTTTGCATTGCAGGCTGTGGTGGCACTGTTGGTCGAAGAGAGTGGAGAGTGTGCGTGGCTTATAATGTAAAACGATAGAGTTTGAAATCAGTTTGATAAGATTTGTTAGCAGTTTTTAATCTGTTTAATGCAAGCACAAGTAGTTTCATAGAATTTAAAGAATTTCGGCCAAAGTTTAATGATTGACGGAGATATGCACCAAAAGTTCGAAGTAGCTTCGATGGAGTTTGACCAGAGTTTGATGTTAGTACGGTGGGTTTGTCGATAGTTGATATTGTTTGAAATGGTTTGGCAGTACTTTGATGCATGAATGTTCTATGTAGTTTGATGGGACTTAAAGGAGGTTCGATGAAGAATGACCCTAGTTTGATGCTTTTACTCCGTGAACAAATGAGACGGCTTGAAACTAGTTTGACTAGGTTTCCCAGCAGTTTTTATTTTATTTATTTATTTATTTATTCAAACAAGTAATTTGAAGCCTTATGGCCAATGTAGTAAATTACAGTACAATACAGTTGAGATAACTATCGTTCAATGGGCATTCATTAAATTTGATACTGTTTTAAGATAGTTTGCAGAGGTTTTACCGTAGTTTGTTGAGTTCAAAAACATTGAGCAAGTTTTAAGTAACTTAAATGGAATAAGTGCACAGTTTTATGATCGTGCGGTAGGTTATCTAGCAATTCGTTGTGGAAAGATATGTTTTGAAAGCAGTTTCATAAGATGTAAATCTTTTTTTCGATTTTAGCATATACAATCATTCCGTAGTGTTTGAAGGTAGTTTGATGAGGTTTGACGGTAGTTTGATAGGGCTTTAAGGTCGTTTAATAGGTTTTGAAGGTCGTTTGATATGACTTTAAAGCCGTTAGCTTAGTTTGATGGTTTTAAAGGTTGTTTGATGGAGTTTGAAGAGGGTTTGATTGATCTTTTATGTCTGAAGGGCGGTTTAATGTGCGTAATTTAGTTTAAATTGAACGTTGATGAGAATGTTTGGTGATATTCTTCATGTGAAGGCCTTATGATAAATTCTATACCGGTTAGATGATTGTAGTTTGCAGCTTTTGGCATGGAAGAACTATTATCATTAAGTCTTCTTATGACGTGAGAAGACGGTTTGTTGCTTGTACTTTAGATATCAATAGATGCTTTATATACCGCAGGTGTTTGAAGTCTATTCAAAGAAATTTAATTGTAGTTTTCTGCTTTTAAATGCAGAATTCTCTTTAAAATCGTTAGAGGTTATTGTACGGTAAATATTCTTGGTAGTTTGATGTAGTCTAATGGTATTTTAAGTTAAATCGACGAATATTAAATATTTGTATATAGATAACAGTACTTCTATGTAGTTTGAAAGTAGTTTGATGAGGTTTGAAGGTAGTTTGCTGGAGTTTTTCAAATAGTTTGATTGATCTATTGAGTCTGAAGGCGTTTTAATGTACGTAATTGAGTTTGAATTGATCTTTGATGGAATTTTTAGAGCTATTTTTGATATGAAGCCTTTTGGTTGGATTCTCCACTGGTTGTAGTTTAAAGCTTTTATCATGGGAGAACTAATAGCTCGGTTTATGAAGTGTGAAATCAGCTGTTATATTATTAGAAGTCTGATATATTCTGATGTTCGGCGTAAATTGCAGGTACTTTGATGGGACTTTAATATCGTTCTTATTCGTTTGGAAGAAGCTATGCCTCTTTGAGCTGGATTATTGATCGAATAATCACAGCTTAACCTCGCTGAATGATCGGAGTAGCATCCGTGACAAAGCTATATTTGCTTCATTTGCTTCACCGTTTTTAAAACAAACTTTGCATTCTATAATATAAGTACATAATAGAGGCAAAGATGGTCTAAAGCCAGGAGAATATCATAGTGGCAAATCAATGTCGTTTGGTATCATTAGAAGATTGAAATCTACTGATGTTTTTGATTGTAGTTTTCTGCTTTTAAATGCAGAACTGTCTTCAACATCGTCGGTTGTTCTACGACAGATATTCATGACAGTTTGATGTAGTCTGATGGTATTTAAATATTTAATATTTGTATATAAGATATCTTTACTTTGACGTAGTTTGAGGGTAGTTTGATGAGAGTTTGATGTGGATTAAAGATCGTTTGGTAGGGTTTAAAGGTATTTTGGTATGATTTCAAGATAGTTTGATGGATTTTGAGGATAGTTTGATGGATCTATAAAGTCTGACGTGGTTTTTAGTACTGTAATTGGGATTTAATAGAACTTTGTTGGGAATTTTTGGTGCTATTCTTAATATGAAGCATTTTAATTAGATGCTCTCCTGTTATATGATTGTAGGTAACAGCCCTGCGAAGTATTTTGACAATGTTTTAAGGTAGTTTAATAGTGTTTGAAGGTAGTTTATTGGGGTTTGAAGATACGTTGACGGAGTTTGAGTATAGTTTGATTGATTTATTGAGTCTGAAGGGGGTTTAAGGAACCGCTATTAATAATATAAAGCCATTTGGTTAGACGATTCTAGTTTGAATCTTTGGGATGAAAAACATTAGCGGAACAACGACAAGGTCTTCTATTGATCAGGTTTTCTAGGTTTCCAAATCGATAAAATTTTAACAGATTGAAACCCGTATCAAACTTAAACACTTTAACTCTTAAAGTTAAATGAAGTTCGTGCACAGTTTGATGCTCTTGCTGTAAGCCTTATAGCAGGTCGCTGTAGTAAGATAGGTTTTGAAAGCAGTTTCATAAGATTTAGTTTTGAGCATGACCAATGGAAGGAGATATGTTCATAGAGTTTGAAGGTAGTTTGAACAGATGTGACAGTGATTTGCTGTTTTTCCTAAGGTTGAAATTTTAAGTATGTTAGTATGAGTTCGACCACGGTTTGATGGCAATACTATGGCTTTGCTAATGAGGAGTGACGGCGCTTATGTGGTTGTACGATGTTTTTGGCAACAGATTGCTTTGACTAGTTCTGTTGACAGTGGTGTTGGTTTTGTAATTTATGCAATTTCGGACATTGTTTGGTTTGATTTGAGTATGTTAGGAGTCCGACCATGGCTTGATGGATTTACTAGCAGTTCTATGGATTTACTAGCAGTTCCATAAATTATAATACGAGTTGAAAGAAGTTTCGGATGAAAGCAAATTTATCTGGAAGTAAGATGGGCTATAGGTATGCTATGTATGTCCAAAGTTTGACTTAGGTTGAAAAGGTTTTCTATTAGTTTCTCCCGGGTTTTGTGGATGTTAAATTATTTGAGGAGGTTTGAAGGTTATCGTAGATATGCAAAATTAGTTCGAAGTAGCTTGATGGGTTTTAGATAAGTTAGATCGATTTTGAAAATAGTTTGATGAATATACAATTACTTTTTAGCTTGTCCAATTAAATTATAAATAGTTTGAAGGAGTTTGAAGGCAGTTCGACAGCAGTTTGCTGCGTGTTCGACGAATATAGAAACAGTTCGACTTAACATCTAGAGATTTGTTTGTATTTTACTATGTGTTTTATGCAGTTCGCCAAAGAATAATATGGTTTGAAAGCAGTATGATAAAGTCGAATATAGTTTTAGCTTCTCCAATACCACCTGAAGCAGTTTGATATTGTTTGAAGGTATGTTTTTTTGATGTTGTCTAGATTTAGACTTCAGTATAATTTGAGGCTTTTATTTGATAGGAGGTTTCAATGTAGTAGAAGGTGTTACAGTTATTGTCAGATGCTGTTTGATGTTGTCTGGTGGATTCTGCAGGTGGTTTCTATGGTCTTTGATTATAGTTTGCTGTTTGTATACTGGAATTACTGCCAATTCGACATAGTCTGCAGGTGTTTAAACCAGTTTAATGAAGTTTGAGAAAGTTAGTTTTTTGTCTAATGGATAAACTATTAGTGCAATGTAATTTATGCGGCTTGAAAGAAGATTTGATATACATAGTTTGAAGCTTGTCCGATTAATCTATAAATGAGTCATGGGAGTTGATGGCAGTTTAAGGGATATGCCGATAAGCTCAAAATTGACATTGGTTTCACCCTATTCCTTCATAGTAACAACTTTATACTAATTCACCATTGAAACTTCTCTAAGAGATTGAACTCTTTCAGAAGGCAAAGAAACCCCATACGCATCATTTTCAATTTCATATCAGAATTATTTTTAAATGTCAATAATCCAAAGAAACAAATATGCGCTTATTTACATCAACATAAAATCTAGGTTACATGTAAAACTGACATGCATTATCAACATTTGTTTTTTTTTTCCATTAAACTTCATTCAAGTGGACCAATTTTGAACAACAAATATGATTCCTACTCACATACCTCATGAGAGTATGTACGCTATGACTTCTCTGTACAATGTAATAATAATAAATCATATATACGTATGAACATATGAACACTCAGAAGTAACCGGGGCAACGTCAATGATAATGAATTTGAATACACAGAAAACGCCCAAAATAACCCTGACTTTGTGTCACAACATGAACCGCAAATGTATAAAATATATAAATGACAGGAAAAAACACCATACACCAAATGAAAAATATGTATTATGTACGAGTATGTATAACGAGGGAAGTCATACAAGCTCGTTAATGGTAGCTGAGCAACGACCAAGTAGGTACCCTACCGAGGGGAGATGTTAAAGGTCCACTTTAAAAAGTAGGTTGGATAATAAAAGTTGAACCGAATTTTAATAAGGTAATTTTGAAGATATATGTACTAGAGAATAGTAAAGTGCAGTTCAACATTAAGTATACATTTTATTATAGGGCAGAACACGTTTAGAGATTTACAAATTTTGAATTGAGCACTCAAAATCACAACATTAGTCATCATATTGAAACATCTCTAAGTTTATCCATTCGATTTAAAATTGTTAACCGGCTTGACTGCAGATTTTCCGTCCGTCCGTTCGTCTGTAACTGTAAATAAGGATTTATTTGATTCTTTTCTAAAACACATCATCTAAAGAGGCAGTTTTAGGGTTTCGTGCGTTACTTTACGTTGCGGGACTAACCAAGCGCCAATAAAGCTGGTATTCAAAATACTATGGATGAACAAGCAGTTCGATGTAGTGTGAAAGGGTTTCATGATAGCTATTATAGTCGGATGAGTTTCGATTGCTGTTAAATGCATGTCCAATAGATGATAAATCAGATCTATGTAGTTTAAAGGTAGTTTGAAGTGGTTTGAAGGAAGTTCGAAGTGGTTTGAAGGCAGTTTGATTGTGGTTTGATGCTTGTACGTAATATACACAAGTAGTTTGATGAGGTTTGGCTAGAGTTTGATGCTTGTCTCTTGAGTGTGCAAGCATTTTGATTTTTATTTTTTCATAAAGTTCGATGGCAGCCTGAAGAGGTTGAATTGCAATTTAATGCTCGCCCAATGTATAAAGAAGCAGTTCTATGTAGTCTGAAGAGATTTAAATTAGTTTAAGGTTTGTTCGTAGGACGCGCAAGTAGTTCGATGTAATTTGATGTCAGTTTAATGAGATTTAATGGCTGTATGAGATTTTGCAATAACAACACAATCAGGTCCAAGTAGTCAAGCAGAGAAGGCATTTTAACTGTGGTTCAATGTATGTCCGTAGTATACATTTTTGATCAAGTTTGACGGTTAGATTGCAGTTTGAAGCTTATCCAATGGATACAGAAACAGTTCTATATATTCGCAAGATATTTAAAGTTAATTTGATCCATGTCAGTAGGAAACACAATAAGTTAGATGTACGTAGGTTGAAGGTATCCAAACGAAGTTTGATGCTTGTCCATTGACTACATCAGCAGGTCTAAGTAGTCAGAAGAAGAGGATGCAGTTTTGATTGTATTGCAATGTATGCCCGTAGTATAAGTATTTTTATGAAGATTGATGGCAGTCTGAGTAGGCTATTTTCCAGCTTGATGCTTGTCCAATTGATAGTGCGAAGATGTTTCATGGTAGTTTAATGTTTTTCTCTATGATACACAATAGTTCGATGAGATTTGGAGTTACTTCGATGCTAATATCATGTACATACATTCTATCTGGTGTAGTTTGATTGGGATTTGCGAGTGTTCCATAGCGTCTGGACCATAGCGTCTGGTCCAAGATCTACTTAAGTAGTTATTAAAGCTTTTCAGATGGAATCGTTTACTGTAGTATAATGGAGTTAATATGCGTTGTATGAGATACTGTTCTTAATTACCAATTATCTGATTCATATTCTAGAAGCTCGATGTATTCTAGGTGTTCTCAAAGATGACTAAATGAATTTTGGTTTGTTTTTATATTTAAAGATCTGCATCTCTTGCATATTTCCTGCTTGAAGGCAGTCCAATGAGGCAAGGTTTCAGTTTGTGCAAAGGATACAGAACAAAGTCTATGTAGCTGAAAAGAGTTTGAAAATAGTTTGATTCTTGTCCGTATGACATACGAGTAGTTTAAAGGCTGTATACCAATAGTTTTCCTGTGGTATCTTTGAGGTATTGTTTATAAAAGCAGGTCTGTGGAAAGATTTCGAGGTAGTTTGATGCTTGTTCGTAGGACACGCATGTAGTTTCAGAGCGGCATGCAAGCAGTTTGATACTTGCCTTATGAATATTAAAGCAGTTTGATTAAATTTGAAAGTAGTTTTATGAAAGCTGATGTCTGTCGGTAGGATGCGCAAATAGTTTGAAGGCGGCATACTAGCACTTCGATATGGTCTAGGAATTATTACCGGGAAATTATTGGATTTTAATGCTCTTCGGGTTTGAAGGCTGTATTTGTCTAACGTTTACAAAAACAGGTCTGCGTAGTCTGAAGAGGTTTTAAAGTAGTTTGATGCATGTTCGTGGGTGGCACTAGTAGTTTGATGTAGTTAAAGGGCGGTTTGGATGCAGTTTGATGCTGGTCTCCTGTATATAAAGTATGTTTGATAAATGTTGATAAGGTTTGAAAACATTTTGATGCTTGCCCGTAAGAGACAAGTAGTTCGGAGGCGTATTGACGAGGTTTGATGCTTGTTTTGGGGGTATACAAGTAGTTTGATAGATTTTGATGGGGTCTGCAATTAATTTGATGTTTGTTTGTAGGAAGCAGAAGCAGTTTGGTGTAGTTTGAAGACGTTTTGGTTGTAGTTTGAAAGTATTTTCATGCTTGTCCATGGGATACATAAGTAGTTTGAAGACGGATTGACGAGGTTTGATGTCAGTTTCGTGGATGTACAAATATGTTGATGCTGTTGGAAAGTAATTCGATGTAAGTTTGATGTGTTTGGTGTAGGCTGATGATAATTCTTTGTGGATAGACTTTATATGGTTCACGGAGATAGGGTTATCTTTAGGATTTTGATGGAAATTCGATACTTGTAAAATGGTATCATTGGCTCATATGGTCTATTCTTTGATTGAATTTGATAGTATTAGGGCCTGTTTCTGTAACTTATTTTCGTTCGTCTACTGCGAACGATCAAAATTCTCTCAGCTATTACTTGAATTCTATAAAACGCAGGTTAGAAATATTTTAGGAACAAGCTTTTTACATGATTTTCTACAGACACAACGAATTATAAACTTCTGTGACTTATAGATTTTTCGAAATAATTGAGTGATTTTTGATCGTTCGCAGTAGACGAACGAAAAAAAGTTACAGAAACAGGCCCTTAGAATAGCTCGATGGAATCTTACAATTTATGACTAGACTTTTTTGATGTTTATGTTTACTTTGGGGGGGTTTTCTCGTTCCTATGTTCAGGACATTATTCGAAGAACATTCGAAAGTATTCTCCGAAGATTAGTTATAATTTGAAGGGATCCGTGACAAGTGGACTTTTTGATATTTAAGTTTATTTTGAGGGGTTTTCTCAACTGAATGGCCATTGATGGAAGAATATCATTCGAAGAACATTTCTGAATATGCTCCGAACGTTTTTTTTTTATAATTTGAAGGAATCTGCAATAGGTGGTTTTTATATTTTAGTTTATTTTGGACAGTTTTATCGCTTCAATGGGTCAGGTCACTATTCGCAGAAAATTGAAAATTATTCTCCAAAGGTTTGTTGTAATTAATATTGCTATTAAAGCGAACTTTTTTTTTTTGGAGCACTCCAAAGTAAACGATCTCAGTGAATTTGCAAGCATTGAAATTGGCTACACTACACACTTTCATTTGAAAGGTCTCAGTCTAATCAATTTTAAAACCTATCTAGATTTTACTTCGCGGGAGTCTGCTCCTTCGTTTACAACTATAAAATATTGGCTGGCGGAATAAAAACGGGACCGTATGAGCTGCCAAGACGAACACCGTAGTGGTCGACCAATTGAGGTGTTCACGACTGAAATGTCAAAACAAATCAACAAAATGGTAATGGATGACCGTCGGTTAAAGGTTCGTGAGCTATCTGCAGTCATAGACATTTTGAAAATTGCTATACATAGCTTTTGACGGAAAATTTTATGATGAGAAAGCTATGCGAAATATGGGTTTTACGTTTGCTCACAATCAAGACAATGCACCAGTTCACACATCAGCTATTGCGTTGGCCAAAATCAATGAATTAAAGTTGGAATTGCTTCAGCACGCAACATATTCGCCAGATATAGCTCCTTCGGATTATTTTTTGTTTCCAAACTTGAAAAAATGGCTCAGCGGAAAAGGGATTTACCTGCAATGAAGAGGTGGAGGTTGCGGTTGATGGTTATTTTCAGGAGCTAGACAGTTCATACTATAAACAGTGTATCGAAGCTATTGAAAATCGCTCGAAAAATTGTATAGAGCTAAAAAATTATATTATGTTGAAAAATAAAGAAAAATGTTCCCGAATTCGTTGTGTTTTCTTTGTTAGATCGGATAATTTTGGTTCCGCCCACGTAGCTTATAGACAATGTAGATCTCAATTTGACAAGTAAAAATTTTAGCATATTACTATTAGATCCATCTTTGATTAAAACATATATCTATAGAAGAAAAATTAAGGAACTCCAGCTGCGTCTAAAGTCTCAATGCCCGCATTGCAGAGTCGAGTAGACTTAATGTTCTTACTCTAACTGAAATGCCCATTACTAAAAGGTCTAAATGAATTACAAGACATTTTTAATTAATGCTATCAACCTCTTTCTCAAATGTTTTACAAAACGACCCTGCTGTGTTGTAGGGTATCCCAAAACATACCACTCCACAATTACTTAAGGGTGGGTTTGGTTGTGTCATATCCAGCGTTGTAAGGCATACATATATTGATTGCCTAATATAATACTCAGTCATATATTGTGTATTAATGGCTTGAATAAGATGTCATCGTTCTTTTTTATCGAACCTAATAGAGAGTTATACTAAATTGATAAATGTCATCAATATATTTCATAGGAATTTTCAATTGACTTTGAAAATTATGTTCACAAACTCACAGGAGTCCTTTTTTTTTGTTGGTCCTCACTCACTCCCTGCCGCTGTTAATCAGCTGTAAATGCTTTTAATATAATGGACCCGCTTAATTTGTTTTCCTTTGTCAATATTGGCTCTCAAACCCTTAGTTCTAGTGGCAGGGCTAGCTCTCAAGCGAAAAAAACCACTTGATTGTGGAGTGAAGGAACCCTTTTAGTCGCAGTCGCAGTGGCATTGATTAAAGTCCTTTTATGCTAAAACATGTGTTCCTTTTTGGTCTACGAACAAAGGAACATTATTTATTTTTATGTTTTCAAGCAGAGAGAGTGAATGAAAAAAAAGCATTAGTGTTTATTTTGGTTTTTATTTCAACAACAAAAAATTCTCAAACAAAGAAATTGTATCGAATTTCAAAATTTTGACGTACTACATACATAGGTATATCGTTGTGGACTTTTGCTCTCTATTAACCTGCAAGGACAGACATACGAAGTGGAAGTGGACATGGGGGACAGACGGACAACTCTTTTGTGTGTGGCCACACATGCATTGCAGTATGCCCTCACTTCTTGCCAGTCCTAGCTAATTCCCTCGTTATGGTAATGTAAAACTACAGCAGCAAATCACCCACCTAGGGGGACAGACACACACGCAGCTCTTTGGAATAGACTGACAATTTGGTTAGTCGTATTTAGACAATTAGCCTGAAAAAGGTGTGGTTTACCGCCACCACCTTTTCTGGGGCTGTTGGCCGGAGTTTGCCAATGTTCCCCCCCGTTGATAGGTGTTTGTTTGTTTCTCCACATTTGAATGGGTGTCTGTGGCTGTTCTCTGCCGAAAGCACTCCTCCTCATGTGGCCTGGGGACCGAAAAGACTCTTCAGTGGGTCTCATTTCCTTGTCAAATTGGATTTTTATTTTTATGCCAATTTAACGTGAGGATTGAGTTTTGTGTTGAGTTTAATAAGCACCCAGCAAAACCAACACTCTGTGGTAGGTGTTATTAGGCATGATGTTGGAAAGGTTGTTCAGAAATGGGAGTGATGGGAATCAAAGTAAAACGGCAAATCCTATGTTAGACCTGAAATTAGGTATGGGTAAGAATACTTAATATCGACCTATGTAGTTTATTATTGGCTAAAATATTTGTAAGCGGTTACAAATAGGATCTCGCCATATATTTTTTTTACAAATTTTTTTTTTAACAAAACTGTATGGGCGTTTGTTATTTTGAAAAATACAAAAAAGAATAGTTTTTAGGTTTTACGCAATTTGTAATTGCTCTCAAATGGCTGAATCAATTTTTGTAAAGTTTACTTTGTTTTAAAGAGGACAAAATGCACAATTTTTTTGTATTTTTTTTTTTTTGAAAAATTTGTAAAAAAAATGTTAGCAGTTTTTTTTTAAAACTTTTGTAGAAAAAATTGCTGCCCCCTCGATTTCTTTAAAAATTTTCACAGAATATTCGTCGTACTCTCACAAATCCAGAACAGTAAAAAAATGTTTATGAGACTCAATATTTGTAAAAGTTATGGACAATTTTCGTCTGTTTTTGCAAAACACTGCACAGTGGTACGAATTCAAAAAGGTTTATACCCAATAGTACAAAAGTTATGACCACTTGAAGTAATATTTTCAACAAAAAAAATAAGATTTTTGTAAATTTTGTTAGGAAAAAGTATTAATATATATAAAATCAAGTGGTCATAACTATTTGTACTATTGGGTATATCGAACCAATTTTTCGGAAATTGTATTGCCCATCCAGACATGTTGCTACTGAAATACGCGTACGGTAAGGGAAAAAATTAAAAAATCAATTTTCAATTGCAGATATGTAGGTGTAAAAAGTTTTTTCTAAACCTCAGTTAGTAGAACACACACAAAAAGTAATTTTATAAATCGGAAGAGAAACACGAGTTACACGCGCTGAACATTTTCTTCACCCGATGTGGCCAAACTTGAGGCCCTCTAGCTCCGCTCCTGTCTAACATAGGGGGCCCAAATATAAAACTTAACTTCTCAAACACCTTTTCATCTTCCATGCAAAGTTTGGTCGCAATCGGTTGTTTGGTTAAGAAGCGGTCGAATTATTTCCCCTTTTTGAATTGGGTACCATTGTGCGGTGTTTTGCAAAAACATACGAAAATTGTCAGATCAGACCTAGTATTTGTCCATAACTTTTACAATTATTGAGTCTCACAAAATTTTTGCATATTTTACAATACCCATCTTAAATTGACTTACAAATACATATCTATGTCAATATAAGTAAGTCATTATTTATTGACTACATGTAATGCAGAGGCTAATGATATGTCATTACCTGGTACTGCAAGTGGTAATGACATGTATTTACCAAGGTTTTTAAAATAACTTACAAATAATAAATATGTAATTATTTGTAAGTTATTTTAAGTCGGGTATTGTAAAGTATGCGACAACACCAATTTTTATTAAACAACCCTTTATTTGATTTAGAAACTTAGTAAGATTGTGAGTAAAAAAATCTCGTCATATTTAATTATATATTATATATCGATGGCTTGATTTTTGTAATAGTTGCATTTTCTTTTTATTCTGGTCAACAATTTAATTAATTTTCGGGGGTTATAGTTGCAAAAACCCCATAAGTCTAGTCACAGAATTTGTTTGGTTTTTCGTGCCCCTGTTAAGGAACAACAATTTCGAGATGCGGCGTTTTATATTAAGCCATCGATATACACATATGAAAATCATTATTGATAAGGTGCTATTCAACCCCTTATTAAAATGACGACAACAAGTACTTATATGTTGGATATTCGTAAGCGTGGGGCTAAGTAGTTATTTGTTAACTCTTCGTATGCTTGCATGGAAGTACTTTCCTCCAATGTCATGCCCATGTAAAAATAATCTGAAGGGTGGCTAAATGGTAAGTCATTATTTCTTTTGAATTTTACTTACCCACCAGATTACCTGGTAATGAGAGTTTTTGCTGGGCAATAAATAAAGTCATTATTTTTGGAGGAGGATTTTCATGGATAAGGGGGTGAAGGAGAGTGTCGGGTGTTTTGGGGAAATACTTCTTGAAGTGGCTTCTTTCTTTCTTTCGTTCTTTGACATGGAACTTCTATTCCGAAGCTTTCTATAATAAAATTGTTCCCGAATTTACTAACCCTTCCTTTACCCAGCAAACTTTGTGGATAAATACGATATATTTAAAAAACCGCTGGGTCCATTAAAGAGTATTGTGGGGACCTATATTGATTTTTTACAAGAAATTTTTTTGTCGAATTACCCAAAAAAATGCATCGATTTATATAACTTTTGATATATATTATTTCTGGAGGGTTTTTCAGGGGTAAGCTGATTTGAGGGGTAATCGGGCGTTTCGATAGAAATACTTCTAGAAGTGTCTGCTTTATTTTGTTATTTGTCATGGAACATATTTCTCGCAGCCTTCAATAATAAAATTGTGTTTGAATTTACTAACCTCTTCGTTTACCCAGCAATCTTTGTGGCTACATATCTCGAAAACGCGATGTCTCTGGAAAGCACTGTTAATGTTATTCGATTTGCCGTGTCGAAATTATGCGGGGTAAGTTGTTTTCATCGAGGATACATTTTTAAAGTGCATTTTGCACACACAGTATTATTATACGACTGATAGGACCAGCTGATTTGCTATACGACGGCAACGTTACGGTTACGTGTACTTAACCCAGTCTTTCCGCAGTTCCTAACGTTTTGTGATCCGTTACGCAAAAAGGTCACATTGTATACTAATGTCTATCCGTAAAATCTAAATACCCCAATCCAACAAACTAGATTCTTTCATCAGCTAACATTAAGTTTTTGTTGCGTATCGATTGCACTGATTTTCATATGACAGATTGGATCAGCTGATTCGATACACTACGTCGCCGTTACGGTTACCTTTGCCTAACCCAAACTTTGCAGTTCCTATCGTTTTATGCTACGTTACGTACGTATTAGGGAATAATTTGATAGTAATGACTAACCCAGCCTTTACAGTGCCTAAGGTTTTGTGCTACGTTACGTACGTATAAGGGTATAATTTGATAGTAATGCTTATTTGCAAAATATAAATCGTTATTGTTGTAGTTTGATCTTAAGGCAATTTGTCATTTACAATTTTTTAATAAATAATCACTCTTTTTTTAAGATGATCTCTAGTAATACATAAAATCAGCAGTTTGAGTCTTTAATTTTATATCTTTACTTACAACTCTAAATGAAGATCGATTAGTTTTAGCATTGATATTTACCTAAAAAGAAACAGAAAGAAGAAATGAAAATTAGTATTTGTATAGCGTAATTGGTATTATATAGAAAATTGTAGAAATAAATGTTTTTTAATCTGTGGCAGGATCGCTCAATTTCTTTTAAGATCCAACAATAAATCAGTGAGTGATCGGATCATTGATAGGTCCCGATTTGATCAGTTTAAAGATCAGTAATTTTTGGTTAATTGGTTTCCCATTTATGGTATGGAATATACAGTATAGAAATTTATGCAGAGTCAATGTCTATTTATAAACACAGATTTAAGTAATTCCTAACTTTTTACGCAACGTTGCTGAGACCGGACTAATCTGACGATTAAGATTGCTTGCATCTCTTCCTTCCCCTATGACCAATTTTGCACAGACCTAATTTATGTCCCTCCAGATCTATTTTTACAATAAGAAGACATTTAGATGCAAACATTTGCCAATATTTACGAAGGCGGTCCCAAAAAGGGCGCCACGTTGTTTAGTTTTTTTTGAGCACTCAAGAGTAAACGATCTCAGTGAATTTGTAAACATGGAAAAAATTGGTCACCGATATACATATAATACAATATTTTCATTTCAAATTGTTTTCAGTCCAACCAATATTAAAACCGAGCTGGATTCTACTTTGTAGAAGTCTGCTCCTTCGATTAAAGCTATAAAATATAGGGTGGCAGAGTATAAACGGCGCCGTACGAGCTGCCAAGACGAACACCGTTGTGGTCGACCAATTGAAGTGTCCACGCAGAAATTGTTAAAAAATCCACAGCATGGTATTAGATGACAATCGGTTGAAGGTTCATCAGATAGCTGAAGTCAGCTAGCTGAAGTTCTATACAGCGCATATTGACGGAAAATTTGATGATGGGGAAGGTGTGCGCAAGATGGGTGCCGCGTTTGCTCACAATTAAGACAATGACACCAGTTCACACATTTACTTTTGCGATGGCCAAAATCAATAAATTAAAGTTCGAATTGCTTCATCAAGCACCTTATTCACCAAATTTAGCTTATTTTTTGTCTTCAAATTTAAAAAAAATGGTTCGGAAGAAATAGATTTGCCAGCAATGAAAAGGTGGAGGTTGCGGTTGATGGCTATTTTCAGGAGCTAGACAGTTCTTGCTATAAACAGGGTATCGAAGCCATTGAAAATACCTGGAGTGCAACAAGCTAAAATGAGATTATGTTGAGAAATAAACGAAATCACCAAATTTGTTTTGCTTTCTTTATTAGGTCGGCTAATTTTGGGACCGCCCTCGCATGTGTTTTCTACAAACTGTATTTTTTTTTATTTATTGAGGCAATCTTTGGAGTTCTTAATTATACAATTATTGTATTTTTTCACATAAAAGCTCAACAAGTCAATGCCTGCGTTTTCTTTCGTTTTACGCAACGTTACAGAGGCTGGAATAATCCGACGATTAGGCTTGTTTGCAGGGTAGCGGTTGCAATTCCTTATCGATCTCTGAGTAATTTTATACAGATTATTTTTTTGTTCCTCCCAACCCCAATTTGAATATCTTAGAACATACTTACGTTTTACGCAACATTTCGGAGGCTAGACTAATCCGACGATTAAGCTTGGTTGCAGGGAAGCGCGGATCTTTGAGAAATTTTGCGCAGACCGAAGTTTCGTACCTAAGAAGATCTTTAGCTGCAAATATTTGCTAATCTTACGGTAATGCAATCGAAATTTTCTCTGATATTTCTTTCTCATTAACTATTTATAGACTATATTTCACAGAAATCCCCCACATAATCTAGCTTCTGAATTTCTATCATGCAAAAATCATCTAAAACTTCCTTCCTCACATTCATTGATTAGATAGTTATGCTACTGCAGCCACATATGTATGTATATTCATTGCACACAAAGTACATAACCATCAACTTCCCAGTGTCCACATTGGTAATGTGGCTCGGGACGGGGCGTCCTTTTGGTGGAATCATATTGAGAGCCAGTGTCAGTGGTGGGCCATCATTCACATGCTCGTCTATGCAATCATTCCAGTACAAGTACAAAAATAAAGACCGCTCTAGGTTTATAAGGAAAACTCCACTTAATTTACTTTTCATTTCGTTCCGTATCGTTTGTTATCCATAATAATAAATAAACTAGTCCCCCTCTCTCTCTCACTAGCTCTGCGCTCGAATACGAGGCGTAAATGCAAACTAATTTACAAGATTTCCTGTGTCTAGTTTCAACTATCCACCACCACCACCATAGGCATCAACCTCCAATAGAATGCTTAGACTTGTGAACTTGCAGCATAAATAGCTAAATAGATGGCTGATGATGTGCCCTGTCCGGGAATCGCCATGCAACCCGTGGTGTCATACGCTAACTCCAACAGAGTTTCCATCCATCCATCCCTCTTGTCGAATGCACCTTCGCAGCAATAATGATCTCATCTCATTTACTGGGCGAAAGCATTTATTTTGTATGAATGGACGGAAGGACGGTCGGACAGACATCCGGATAGATAGAGAAAAAGTTCTCATTGCATTAGCTGAAATTATTTTCATTTTTCATTTCTTTTTATTCAAATTAATTTTGCTTTTTAAGTGCACTTATTTTGCCTTTTTCATTTGAAGTTTTTTTCCTTTGAATTTTGTTTTTATTTTGTCTTATTGGAGTTATAAAGGGTATTTTTGTTGTTTATATTTTTGTTCATATCTTTCGCACCTTTATGTTAGGTTTTCCGTCTGTCGGCCTTTCTTTCTCTCATCGTACCGCACCGCGGCGGCCACATTTAACGCCTCAAAGTTGAGATACGTATAATTTTATTTCTTGTACAAAGTGTAGAAAAATGGTTATTAATGATTATTCATGAGAGAGAAAATTTATTGTTGTAATTTATCATCGTAGGATTTTTTGTTCAGAATTTAGATCAAAATAATATATAAACAAATATTTTTCTTAAATGATAATCGATTTATCAAATATCTTGCAATACTTTGATGTAAGAGTCTTTTTAAATTTAATTTTATTCTCTATTAAGATAAGGCCCTATGTTGCATAGGGCCTTAAAAATGCAATTTCCACGAAATTTTCTATGAAAAATGCAATTTGGACGAAATTTTCTATGAAAAATTCAATTTCGACTAAATTTTCTATGAATAATTCAATTTCGACCAAATTCTATATAATAATATAGTTTCGCCAAATTTGTCTATAATAATACAGTTTCGACGAAATTTTCTATTAAAAGAATTTCGACGAAATTTTCTATTAAAAGAATTTCGACGAAATTTTCTATTAAAATAGAATTTCGACGAAATTTTCTATTAAAATAGAATTTCGACGATATTTTCTATTAAAATAGAATTTCGACGATATTTTCTATTAAAATAGAATTTCGACGGAATTTTCTATTAAAATAGAATTTCGACGAAATTTTCTATTAAAATAGAATTTCGATGAAATTTTCTATTAAAATAGAATTTTGACAAAATTTTCTATTAAAATAGAATTTCGACGAAATTTTCCATTAAAATAGAATTTCGACGAAATTTTCCATTAAAATAGAATTTCGACGAAATTTTCTATTAAAATAGAATTTCGACGAAATTTTCTATTAAAATAGAATTTCGACGAAATTTTCTATTAAAATAGAATTTCGACGAAATTTTCCATTAAAATAGAATTTCGACGAAATTTTCTATTAAAATAGAATTTCGATGAAATTTTCTATTAAAATAGAATTTCGATGAAATTCTCTATTAAAATAGAATTTCGACGAAATTTTCTATTAAAATAGAATTTCGATGAAATTTTCTATTAAAATAGAATTGTGACGAAATTTTCTATTAAAATAGAATTTCGACGAAATTTTCTATTAAAATAGAATTTCGACGAAATTTTCTATTAAAATAGAATTTCGACGAAATTTTCTATTAAAATAGAATTTCGACGAAATTTTCTATTAAAATAGAATTTCGACGAAATTTTCTATTAAAATAGAATTTCGACGAAATTTTCTACTAAAATAGAATTTCAAGAAATTTTCTACGAAAATTTTAATTTCGACGAAATTTTTTATTAAAATAGAATTTCGACGAAATTTTCTATTAAAATAGAATTTCGACGAAATTTTCTATTAAAATAGAATTTCGACGAAATTTTCTATTAAAATAGAATTTCGACGAAATTCTCTATTAAAATAGAATTTCGACGAAATTCTCTATTAAAATAGAATTTCGACGAAATTCTCTATTAAAATAGAATTTCGACGAAATTTTCTATTAAAATAGAATTTCGACGAAATTTTCTATTAAAATAGAATTTCGACGAAATTTTCTATTAAAATAGAATTTCGATGAAATTTTCTATAAAAATAGAATTTTGACGAAATTTTCTATTAAAATAGAATTTCGACGAAATTTTCTATTAAAATAGAATTTCGACGAAATTTTCTATTAAAATAGAATTTCGACGAAATTTCTATTAAAATAGAATTTCGATGAAATTTTCTATTAAAATAGAATTTCGATGAAATTCTCTATTAAAATAGAATTTCGACGAAATTCTCTATTAAAATAGAATTTCGACGAAATTTTCTATTAAAATAGAATTTCGATGAAATTTTCTATTAAAATAGAATTGTGACGAAATTTTCTATTAAAATAGAATTTCGACGAAATTTTCTATTAAAATAGAATTTCGACGAAATTTTCTATTAAAATAGAATTTCGACGAAATTTTCTATTAAAATAGAATTTCGACGAAATTTTCTATTAAAATAGAATTTCGACGAAATTTTCTATTAAAATAGAATTTCGACGAAATTTTCTATTAAAATAGAATTTCGACGAAATTTTCTATTAAAATAGAATTTCGACGAAATTTTCTACTAAAATAGAATTTCAAGAAATTTTCTACGAAAAATTTAATTTCGACGAAATTTTTTATGAAAAATGCAATTTCAATGAAATTTTCTATTAAAATAAAATGTCAATGTAATTTTCTATTAAAATAGAATTTCAACGAAATTTTCTATGACAAATGCAATTTGGACGAAATTTTCTTTGAAAAGTGCGATTTCGACGAAATTTTCTTTGAAAAATGCAATTTGGACGAAATTTTCTTTTTAAATAGGAATATACATGTATAAGAGTATAAGGAAAAATAATAATACAATTCAGTCAATTTGTCGTTTTCCACTTCGTTCAAATAATTTGCCATATACAAGTTTGCGCTAATCGGCTATCAAAGTTACCTCTTATGTTATAAGCCCCATTGCAAATGTGACACTAAATGCTGGATTAGTCAAACGTAACCGTAACGTCATCGCAGCGTAAAGAATTAGCTGATATAATTTGTTATATGGAAATCGTGACACCTTTGCATATAAATCTTTTTTAAAATTTCATTTTATTCCTAGTTAAATAAGTTACGTAATATCTAAAATTATACAAAATTCAATGTCGTTTTTCACTTCCTTTAAATAATTAAGCATTACGAAGGAATGCCGCGAATCGACTATTAGTCTATCCAATAAATCAGGTGCTGCTTACTTTATACGTTACTCGTGACGTACGTAAGACTAAAAGTGTAACAAATCAGCTGATCCAATCTGTCGTATGCAAATCAGTGTAAATGCTTAGCCAACGATACGTAAACTTATTTCTGATATTTTATTCCAACGATTAGTTTATTTGCAAACAGCTGATTCAGAAGTGAGGTCATGAAGCCAGTAAAACCTCAAAACCTCAAAAATCAATTGTTTTATTTATTGTGTATTATTCTGCAGCATAATGCAAGTTTTTAAAATAATGGCTAATGACACTAGCGGGCAACGTTACGGTTACGCTAAAGTTATGTAACGTTTTTTTTTGTCTAACCAAGCCTTAAATAGATCAGCGAGGTCCTAGACACAATGCCGATTTTTTCTTGTCCTTACAGGTACAAATCTCGATAATTATCAGTAATTCCATGTGAAGCAATCACACTAATTTTGCAATTCTCTCTGATTTGAATGAAATTGTCCATGTACTTTGAGCGGAGCAGAACGAGAATCGTTTTCTTTTAAATTACGAAAAAAATGTGTATGGCCGTATTTTGGTTATTTTTTTAATCATCAACCATCTACCTTAGGATGTCACTCCGTTTGTAAGACCTCTAAGTAATGATCTGAGACCCCATAATACGAATTAGCCTGTCCGTCCGTCTGTTGTAATTACGCTACAGTCTATAATAATTGAGCTATATGTATGACTGATTTTTTTTTTAACATAACAGATTCTATTTTTACTAGCTGACCCCAGCAGACGTTGTTCTGCCCGTTCTTTGGATGAATTGGTTTGTTATTCTTTGATATTTCATTAAAAATGCTGAAATGTGTATTGGATATAAGTCCACAACAGCGCCATCTACAGGTTAGAATCATACATACAAACTATTATCAAGGCGAACCACACATATATTTTCAGTTTTAGTCAAATCGGTCTGGAAATGCGGATTTTGCAAATAACTTGACCACTACGACATTTTTCGCGGTTACAATAATTCTAAAACACAGGTGACACCGAAATGAACCTAATGTGCAAAATTCGCTCTTATGGTTTCGGAGATCATGCGTTACTAACAAACGTACAAATAATTTTATATATAAAGATTAATATGTATCTCCAAAAAGTTTAATGACGGCCCTATTCAACTTCTTTTCGATTTCTGAAAACGAAATTTGTCTCTTTTCTCCTATTTCGATGAAATTTTCCAAATATGTACTTTGAAGTGTGCAGAACAAGAATCAGAAATTTTTTTTAAAAGAAAAAAGTTTTTGTTGCTCTGTTGGTATGAAAGTTTAGTATGTTGACTTAGTTCGGCAAAATATGGGTTTGGTTTGTAGTTCTTGTTAAATTCAATTTACTGCTTCCATAAGAATTTCAGCTGATTTAAGTTAAAGACATACATTATTGCTCTTGAATTCTGAAGATGATAGAGTGGTGTCTATCGAAACTGCAGTCAATTCTACCAAGCTATTAAAACTCTCTGCCAATTTTTGTATTTGTTTCTATTACTTTTTTGCAATAGACAGAAAGTGACTGAAAAATATGTTCTTAAACCAAATAAATTCTGACTGAATTTTGGTATTTTTATAAAAATCCTCTAACTTTGGACAGAGATGGAAATGTTTAACTTGATGAAATTTTCCAGATATGTACTTTGAAGGAAGCAGAAAAAAAATAGTTATCGCCGTATGAAAATTTTGGTATTTTTTTTTAAATCCTCCAACTTTGGTCTGATTAGATTTTTTTTATTTAATGGACAACTAACAATCGCTTTAAAAAATGTTACGATACTCTTTACTTTTTTTTAATATTTAAAAAAAAAATAAAACTTAATTTAAAAAAATACACCTTTTATTTTGTGAAATGTTGGCTCTTTTGTCAGATTTGGACGAAATTTTCCAGATATGTACATTGAAGTGAGCAAAACAAGAATCAGGATTTTTTAAAGATAAAAGAATTAAGGTTCAAATAATACACCTTTTTTTGATTTATTTTCGCATAATAGACTATATTGTTATTAATACCTCCAGAAAGTTTCATGATGGGGACTCTTCATCTTCTTGAGAAGCAAATGAAGATGAATGGATCATTTGAATTTTTTCGAGTAATCGATGTGAAGTTATCACAAAAATGTTGGCTCTTTTGTCAGATTTGGACGAAATTTTCTAGATATGTACTTTGAAGTGAGCAAAACAAGAATCAGGATTTTTTTAAAGATAAAAAATTAAAGTTCAACCATTTATTTTAGCAAAACTGGAAAACCATTTATCGTAATTGCTTCCGGAAATTAAGTAGCCTTCATCTTCTTCTGTTATAATTTCTTCATCCTATCAGCGGTTTCAATATCTTATATTGCAAAAAAATTAATTGCTTTGAGAAATTTTAATATCCTTTTCACTATTATTATATTTTTATTATTTTATGTTAAAGTCTGGCATTCTATTTTATAAAAACGAAACAAAAAAAACTTTTATGGTAAGTTTTTTGAAATTCTAATTTTTATGGAAGTTACCTTTAGTATTTGCACAATATTTTTTGAATAATAAGTCCGATAGAGATAGAGATGATTAAATGAAAGAAAAGAAAATTACTTTTGGACTATATTTTTTAAATAATAAGCCCGATAGAGATAGAGATGATACCCTTTAAATGAAAGACAATTATGAGGGCAACAAATATTTGGAAAATTACTTTCACCTAGAAATAGTGGTTTAGTAAATATCGTTAAAAAATTTAGAAAAAAAATATGTTTTTCAATAAAAGCGTTTTTTGCTGGCGAAGAAGCCCATAAAAAATATTAAAAAAATAGCAAAAAAAAATCAAATACGGTACATATTTTTCTCAAGGTGATAGCGATCAAGAAACGAATACTATTAGTGGAATTGTGAACGTTTCTGGGTAACAGTACAGAAGTTATGAGATAATAAATATTTCACTGAATGTTGACCCTTCGTGGGGGAGGTAATCGAAGGATTGGATCAATATAGTCCATCATTAATCTTAGCCTGAGGTAGAAAAAAATATTAACATATACCAAATTTGAAGTCAATCGATTACTCCTGTCGAAAGTTATCGTGCGCACCGGTCAGACAGACAGGCGGACTAGCTGACGAACATTGCTAAAATTGCATAAAATGGCCCAAAATGGTTTTCCGCAAAATTTTTAAAAAAATGTTAAAAACAAATTTATGCTGTTTTTTTTGCCAAAAAAGAGATTTTTTGTAAAAAAAAAATCAAAATTGTTTTAACGGCAGTTACTGAACTTCTACGTGAAAATGATGTTTAAGGCATTTATAGCCCTCATAATTTCCTTTAATTTAGTTGGTAAAAAATATGGTCCACATACTAAAGGCATCTTCCAATAAAACAGGAATTAAAAAAATACTAGGAAAACGTTTTTAATATTTTTTGTGTGTTTAGGACACCATATTACACCAGGTAATTTTATGTACAGCCCCCGACAAGAATGTTGTTGAATAGTGTTATCCTTCACTTAGTTTAATCAATTAATGACTCTTTACGTTTTGCGTTATGTTACACATACGGCACTAACTTGATAATAACGTCGCAAAACTTGTTTGATTTTAACGAAATTTTGTATAGACCTTTGTTTTGCCCTTCCCGATTAATCTACTAAACTTAATAGATTAAATTAGATAGAAACAATATTTAACAATATTCTGAGCTAAAGAAAAACCTTGGGCTTAGTAGCAATTTATGATTGCATTTTACAATGCGTTACGTTTACCTGCTAGGTATAGGAGCCGATACTTCTTACATCTTAAATATATTTGGCAGAATATTTGATGGACAGGTAAATATTATCAGTTAACATTACTAAATTTCATATAAAAGTCTTAGAGGTTATAGCTTACTATTGCAGAAGGATCCTTAGTGTAAAAACACAGAAAAAATCAGAATAGTGGCGAATAATAAATCAAGAAGGTTATTTCATTTAAATTGATTTTTAGGTTAAGGAAACACATATCCCAAAATAGCTAATTACTACCATAATATACGATACGTTACGTCTTTCCAAATTATCGATCGAAATTATAGCAGAATCCTAATGAACACTAGACCAAGGTTACGTACAAGTGTATTTGTGAGCTTGTTTGCGAGGTACAGGACGCAATATTTGTCGGATCTCAATGAAATGTGGAAGATATAATTGTTTAGCCATTCTGCAGCTTAATACTAATAGTTGAGTTGAGTTTATTGCTTACTATTCGTTACTGAAATATCGCAGAAGCAATAAGATGAGGGACTCTTGATGCAAAAACACAGAAAAATTATCTAAATGGTGATGTATAATGATACAATTACGAAAACGCTTCTCCAAAAAAAATCGAATAACTAGTTGACGATACGTTACGTCTTTGGGACTAATCCGACGTTCTTTTCAAAGTAACGACAGATATAATACAACATTCCAAATATCATTTATATAAGAAATACTTTTCATAAAAAGTAAATTAACATTTTACAATACGTTACGTCTTTAGGACTAATCTGACGCTGAAGATTCTTTTCAAAGTATCAATCGAGATTATAGTAATGCAATTTAGAAAAGACTACTACCAGTTTGTCAATTCCGACTTGTTCAACTTTTGGGAGTAAAAAATATTTTCACGGTAGTGAAATTTTTGACAGCTCCACATCAGATTTCCGGCAACTGCAAATTTTATTTGGAAACATAAATTTTTTTTTTATTTTATACTCGTAATGTCCACATGGGGGTTTGATCTGTAATTGATATTATTTTTATTGGTTTCTCACTGTGACTGCTGTTATTTGTTATTGTTTTGAAATTTTAACTTTATCGCTCTTATATAAAACAATTGACAAATTTCTCAGGCAGTAGCTAAACATCAGCGCTTGCTTTTTGGCGAAAGTAATTTCCATGAAATTTAAATTATTTTTTAACACGAGTGTATCATTTTTAATTGAAACCTATTAATTTGAATATTTACTATTTACCCAGCTTATTATTATTATTATTATTATTATTATTGTTTTTAGTTTTTGTTGTGGTTGTTTTTGTTTTCGTTAATAATAGTCATAATTAAAATGAAACATCTGTTTGAATTTTTCCAAAGAGAGATTAAATTCATTTTTTGTCAAAACCAAACGACAAAAATGATTACAAAGCATTGCAAAAAAAATTGCTAAACAATTTTTTTTAATTGCCCATTGATGTCACTTATTACGCAGTAGTGGCATTTGGCTTTTTTATCAAGTTTCATTAACGGAATTCTAAATTCGCGTGTAAAATTAGATAGCAAAAAATATGTATTAAAATTTGTCTAAATTTAAATGAGTAATGAAAAATATGTGTCAATTTAAATGAAATGATAACTATGAGAGCTTTTGTTAGTTTTACTATTATTTGCTGATGCAACGCTGGTTATATTTTATTATCGTTTCGAATTCTTTTGCAAAAAAAAATCTAAATTCGTGTGTAAACTTTGAAGATAAGAAAATCAATCCAAATCTATAGTAGACAAAATATGAACAAAATAGTTGTTTTTTTATTTTTTTTCTTACACACAGAATACAGTTTGGTTGCCTCAACCGAATTTTGATAGTTCTGTATACTATCATGCGATTCCATCAAGACAACAAAATTTTGGTTGTGGTATACTTCTGCTTCCATGTTGACAACAATCATATTTGGTTGCGTCAACTACGAAAATGGTGGCTAAAATTATCTGTTGTAGTTGCCACAACCAACTGTTTTAAAAAATTGGTTGTTCTGAAAATTTGTCAGTCATATACTACCGACAATTAATTAAAAACAGGTTTCATTAATTTTTATTTTATTTATTGAACAAAAAAACCAAACAATTCATAACAAAATTAAAAATCCCATATTACAAATATTTCCCAAAATATATTTAATTATTCTAAATTTGGTAAATGATTGGGATAACCAATAAACGTTTATTTATTAATATTTTTTCTGTTGTAGTAACAAATTATTCGTTGCAATAATAATCTTTGGTCTGTTGATACAATTTCTGTTGTCAAGAATAAAACATTGGTTGTCACAACCAAAAATCGATCATATGGTACTATAATGAAAATTTAAAATTGGTTACCACAACTAACCGAGTGTCAATGAAAAAAACAATCTTCATTCGATTGTTACAATCTTCGATTTAGTTGCAACCATTTTCAATTGATCGTATCCATGTTATTATTGTTGTTTCAACTATTTATTTATAAATACATCCGATAGACGGTGTAGGCAATATACTTTTTGTTGCTAGTACTATTTTGATACCCTACACCACACTGTGGTACAGGGTATTATGACTTTGTGCATTTGTTTGTAACACCTAAAAGGAGAAGAGATAGACCCATTGTTTATTATACCGATCGACTCAGAATCACTTTCTGAGTCGATTTAGCCATGTCCGTCTGTCTGTCCATGTATTCTTGTAATCAAAGTGTAGGTCGTATTTATGGTCCGATTGTGATGAAATTTAGCATAGTGCTCCTTTTAGGCCCAAGGACGATCCCTATTGAAATTGGTTAAAATCGGTTCAGATTTGGATATAGTCCCCATATATATGTTTCACCCGATTTGACATGTAAGCGATGTAGAAACCACATTTTACATCTGATCTTTATGAAATTCAGCAGAGAGAGTTTTATTATTACGTAAATGAACACTACCAAATTCGGAGAAAATCCGTTCAGATTTAGATATAGCCCCCATATAGATGTTTCACCCGATTTGACATGTAAGCGCTGTAGGAACTGTATTTTAAATCAGATCAGTACGAAATTTGGCAGAGAAAGTTCTCTTATTACATGAAAAAACACTGCGTAATTCGGGAGAAATCGGTTCAGATTTAGATATAACCCCCATATATATGTTCCACCCGATTTAACATTTAAGCGCTGTAGAAATCGTGTTTTATATCCGATCAGTACGAAATTTAACAGAGAGAGTTTTCTTATTACATGTATGAACACTGCCAAATTCTTATCGCAATGCCCATTTTTGCATTGGTAGGTAGGTGTAGGGTATTATATAGTCGGCCCCGCCCGACTTTCTGTCTTTCCTTACTGGTTTTTATTGTTACAATCGAATTCCAACCAATTATTTTCCTTGGTGTACGAATACTTCTTGGCATCTGTTGTTATTTTCATTAAATTTAGTTAGTCTTACGCATACCACAATAATTATCTGTTACACTTTAGCCAAGGAAATAGATTGATTTGAAATATAAATAAAAAAATAAAATTATTTTTTCTGTCGTAGTTTTGCTACGTGCATGTCAATAAAAACTGTCTTACACACTTTCTCATTTGCAAAAACGCATTCATAATAAATCCCATTTATTACGCTTTCTATATATAAAAAATCACACAAAGAAAACTCGTGCATGTTATTATTAAGGTATGCGCACAAGTTTTGTAGTGTTTTTTCAATTATTTTCTCGTTCCTCGTTGTCTGTAAAATATGTAATGAATTTCATTATTTTTCTTAATGTACAGAATGTAAAAAACAGAGCAAAATTAGTGCGTTTTTGAGTCAGTGTAAGTTAAGGAAGTAGAGTTTTAATATTTATTACATAAAATGTTGGCGCCCAACATAACAATGTCACTTTAGGTATATTCTCGGATTGTTCAAATGCTCACATATTGGCGCCCAACTATTACTGTCTTCAATTGTGACATTCAATTTACCTTAATAATAATCATCCCACCATTACTTATTTCAGCTGCCCTACTACGTTGGGCGCCAATTATATAGACTATCTTTTCGTTTCATTAAAATCTTCAAATTCTGTAAAAGTTTTGATAATTTTTTCCCATATTTTTCCCATTACTTTGCAAATGTATAAATCCGACTTTCCTCCCATGATGTGGAAAGGAAGCTGCATCGTTTCAGATGATCTGCTGTGTTCGACTTACAGAAAACCACAACACGCTTCATTGGTTGCACAGGCTGTCATGTGAATGACAGACAGACAGACTGACTGCGTGACTGTAAATCAATGCAGGGCTCGGCATAAGCAGCACGTTTGAAAGCAAATCTCATTGGAAAACTATAGATTGCTTTTTCTTTCGAGAGACCACAAAAACATGAAAGAGTAGAGTAGAGAGAAAAAAACTACAAAATAAAAGTATGTAGTAATAATAAAATTATTCCAAAGTTTTAATAGAAAAAAACCCGCAACAACAACAGTAAAAGCAGAAACAACAAATTAGAACACACATCCGTCACGTTCTAAATAAACTTAAGAAAAACTACAAATGTAACTGAATAAGTAAGTGTAGAGTTGAACAAAAACAAAAAATTAAAAACAATCTTTGATTGTTGGATTTCAGTTCCTGGTTACGCCAGAAATTGTATTTATGCATATACGAGTACTTGTTTGAATGTATGTATGTATATATACAGACATATGCAAGTTGTATATGTGATCTATGGGATAAATCTGGAGCTGATTTTGAAACTCATTTTATTTATTACCGAAACAAGTGCCGCCACACGGATTCTTAGGAAATTTGAGAAATGTTGTAAACTTTTGACATCCTTTAACTTTTAATGAATTCTTGGGAAATTGAAATTAATTTAAGTTTGAAAACAGAAAATAAACAAAATATGAAATATGTATGTATTAGATTACATAGAAAGTAATTTGAACCATTTTATTGACACTGAATTTAAACATACATACGAGTACATAAATAGTAATGGTCGACCAATTGAGGTGGCCACGGCAGAAATGGTTAAAAAAATCTACAAAATGGTAATGGATGACCGTCGGATGAAGGCCCGTGAGCTAGCTGAAGTCCTAAGAATTTCAAAAAGTGCTATACATAGCATATTGACGGAAAATTTGATGAAAGCTGTGCGCAAGATGGGTGCCGCGTTTGCTCAAAATCAAGACAATGCACCAGTTCACACATCCACTATTGCGATGGCCCAAAATTCGCCATATATAGCTCCCTCGGATTATTTTTATTACGAAATCTCAGAAAATCGTAAATACGTAAAGGCGACAGAAACATTTACCCCCAATTTCACAACCTCCTGTTAGAGCTAACTCGGAACTAAAAAATAAAAATTGCATACAATTTGTCAGCTATAACTGAGATTGTGTAAGAGATCTCATTAGAATTAAACATTTCTTGGTTCATCCAAGAATTTTAAATTCATCTGTTGCGGACGTTACGTTGCGGACGTTACACAAGAATTGCAATACGTTAAAACAACAATATTGGAAAATCGAAAATTTTATTTGATATTGTATTTTATAATTTATAGACCCTGCAGTACATTCCATTTCAATGATGGGATCACACCAGGCATATTTTTTAAATTTTTGGTTTAAATTTTTTCGGATTTACCCATATTTGAATATTTTTATAGTGCTATTCAAACTCCGCTTTTCACTGGATATCTATAGAAATTTTTAATACATATGTATGTACATATGTATGTATGTATTAAAAATTTCTATAGATATCCAGTGAAAAGCGGAGTTTGAATACCACTATAAAAATATTCAAATATGGGTAAATAACTACAATAAAAAATTAGACTATTAAACTTGTTCAGGCTCCTCTTTGGGTGATGTTTACTATTAAGCCAACACCGATATAATCTGTATGTAATATGGCATGAATGCTATGACACTTGTCAATATAATTGAGGCCAAATTACAGAAAATCGAAACTATAATGTATTTTGTGATAAGTGAAACGTGAAATTAAAAAATGTTTAGTTGATAACAAAGTTTAATTCTTCTTCTTTCTCCACAATGCTTATTTAAGGAGTTATAGCCATTTTAAGTTTGTTTGGGATCATTTATTTATAAACGTGGCAAAATCGCGCTTTTTGACATGTTTGAATCGAAAGAAATTCTGAGCAAATAGATTTTATTTGAAAATCAATACAATTTATTTGGAACGCATATACAGGGTTTTACAATAAGAGTGATATGATTTCTTTGAAAAAAAAAACACACTTATTGTTAAGAAAATTCAATAGTTTTTTATTTAATGTGAAGTACAATCGATGCAATTAAGTTCTAAACAAAACGGCTATCAAATGGCCTCCACGAATTCCTCTGCAGGAACGAATTCGTTAAACCCAATTTTCGAGCACTTTTTCCACTAAATCAAGTCGTATGTCATGAATGACACGTTCAATATTGACTTGTAAAGCTTGAAGAGAGTCTGGTTTATTTCGAAAGACCAATGAGTTCAAATAACCCCACAAGAAATAGTATAATGGTGTTAAATCACAACTTCTTAGAGGCCACTCAATATCACAATTTCATGAAATAATCGAATCTCCAAACTTTTCTCGCAACAATTCAATTGTTTCATTTGCTGTGTGGCACGTAGCCACAATCAGTCAATGGCAAAAAGATAGCTCTTAACGCGAGCTAAAATATTGCTCATGGGTGTCAAGGTCGTAGGTTGACTGGAAAGTGTTTTATTTTTATTTAAAAAAATAGACTTAGCATCATTTTCAAATGTGAACGGAAAGTTTTTTTTGTTCTAGCTCCTTAACGGTGTAGCTCCTAATCGGGTATCGATCAATGGTAAAAAAATAGCTCATAACGAGAGCTAAAATATTGCTCATGAGTGTCGTAGGTCGACTCGAAAATGTTTTTTTTTTGATTTAGCGCACGAAAAGTTGCAGTAAAAATAATTGATAATAAAACTGAATAATTTGTAAATGTTGTTCTTGCGTATATCTCTCCATGATGAAATTGTAAACACTACTGAATACAATGAAAAACAAATGACAGATCATGACATATTACAAATGGCCGAAACATCACTTAAAAATCATATCATCCCCATGGGAAAACTTGTTACATTTCGCTTAATTTTTTTTTTTTTCAAAACTTTGCAGAATGGCATGAATTTTAATCACTTTTTTTTAAAGCGCAAATTTTTAATTTATATGTATTTATTCCAAGTCGACATTTATTGTCAACCAATCAAGCAAGCACCACTTCAACTATAAACGAATTTTACAAACTTTAGACATTTCTGGTAAAAATTAACATGGATTTACTGAGAAACATAAAACTTGTCTTAGAATTATAGTAGTGATACATTTTCTGATACTTAGAAGCAAAATTTTTTTATTGGCATTTAAATATTTTTCATTTGGGACTTTTATTTCCGAAACAAACATTTTTTTAGAACCACATCTTCTCAGATATATAATATTTGTAAGCGCCAAATGTATGTAAGTAACATATTTCGAGTGTACCATAGACATTTATATGTTTCAGGCAGAATATGTTTGGGACAATATTACAATTATTTTTTAGCATGTAGCCCTTTTAAATTCAACCAACAAATAAATTATCACAAACTGTCGTCCCTTTTACCATAAGACATTTTATTAAGAAGATAGTTAAGTTTGGTAGGTCTTACAATGTTTAAAATAAAAAAAAATCATTACAAAACTTCGTCCCATTCGCACTAGTGCGCTCCCAAATTTAGCCGAAATGACATATAGATGGCGGTAGTAGTTTGAAAAAATTACTTTCGGAAAAAGTGGCAACCTTCTAAAACATATGTTTTAAGTTTCAAGGCGCCACATTGTTTAGTTTTTTTTTTGAGGACTCAAAAGTAATAGATCTGTTACTGATACTTTCATTTGAAATGTCTCAGTCCAACCAATATTAAAACCTAGCTAGATTCTACATTGGGGAAGTCTGCTCCTACTGAAAGAGGAAGTCTCAGGCATTTTAAAAAGAGCTATACATCGCATATTGATGGAAAATTTTATGAAATGATTTGATGATGATGAGGAAGCTATGCGCAAAATGGGTGCCGCGTTTGCTCACAATTAAAACAATGCTCCAAATTATACATCCGCTATTGCGATAGCTAAAATCTATTAATTAAAGATCGAATTGCTTCAATACGCACCTTATTCGCCAGATTTAGCTCCCGCGGATTATTGCTCAAATGGCTTAAAATGACCCAAATTTAAATGCTAACGAGTGATTCTTTAAAGAGCTTTCAGATTTAATTTAAAAAAAGAAAACACATAAAACTTATAGAAGTGTATGAAATTTTATTTAAGTCGATATAACGGTCTATATAATTCAATGTTTAAAGACGATTTCATGTAAATGTTGACCGCAGCTGCGCCTCAAATGGTTCATACGCTGGGTCCAATTTTGGCATACTCTCTCCAACATAGCGGGCGGTTTCTGACGAATAAATTCTTCAATATTGGCTTGCAGTGCGTCAACCGTTGCGGGCTTGTCCCTATAGACATGAGCCCTAACATAAACCCACAAAAATTAATCTAAAGCATTAAATCGCACACGTGAAATAAACTGTTTATCGAACTCAAAATGCAATAATATGCCAGCGTGGTTTGTTTGTTATAGCCACTTAAAGTTTAGGAAGAGAAAATCAAAAAATTTTTAGACAAAAAGAGATAAACAATTATTGTCCCTTTTGCTCTAGGACATTTATTTATTGTCATCTCAAGTTTGGACAAGGAAATTCATAGTTTTCGCCAAAACAAAATAAATACATATTCACCTTAAAACATAAGAGATCACAAACTGTAGTCAGTTTCTGTTTTATAAACTTTATTTAAGGAGTAATTGTCATTTTATACTTCAATGTGCAAATATAATTATTCATAATATTGCATCCCTTTTGCTCTAGGATGCTTTTTTAAGGAGTTATAGACATTTAAAGTTAAGGCACGGGAAATAAAATATTTTTTACAAAAAAGCGATAAACAAATTATGTCCCTTTCGCTCTAGGACGTCAATTACAGTCATTTAAAGTTTGGAGAGGGGAATTCAAGGCTTTCAACACAAAAATAAGTAATTAAAAAATTGTCCTTATTCCGTCTAACGGACTTTCTTTAGGGGTTTTAGTCATTTTAAGTTTGTGTAAATTTAGAAAAAAATTAGTACAACACCTTATGTCTTCCTTTTTGCCTTGGGACGCATATTTAATAGATTATAGTCATTTCAAGTGCGGAAAGGAAAATTCTAAATATTTTTCTTAAGGAGTTTTAGTTATTTTAAGATTGGGTATGCTATTCATATCCAAATTTTAGCATTCTACGTTGATTTGTTTGCTTTTAAGAACTATTTTAATTCAAATTTACTCATCCATAAACCACATTTAGATTTCTAGAAAATACAAAAATAAATGTAAATTTAAAATTGTTCGAAAAAACAAACTAATCAATGTAGAATGCTAAAATTTGGATATACGAGTAAATAGCAGAACAGTAAGATCTTTAAAGTATATTTTCTTTAATTTTTTTTCGGTGGATCTTAAAGTATAATGAGGAAGTAAAATTTGCTAGACCATTTTTTCAACTTTTTAGTTCCAGTTTCAAAAAACAAAAATATTAGTTAGATAACCCAAAATTTGTCCTTGAAAAGTGGATCAAAATTCTTTTGATTTTCAAAATGAACACCTATCAATCAGATGAACTTTGTTAATTTTTATATTTGTTAAATATGTCAGATTATTGCAAACTGTATTATAAAAATATAAGCAACGATTTTTTTTGTTTTTTTTTTTGTGAAAATAATGAAAAATAAAATGTTGATTGATATGTGTGTATCGAAAATGTCAATCACACACGTACAGAAGGGGTTTATCGGCATGAACTGCGTCAGTACTCGCATATGGGCACTTTTACTTTAAGATCCGTTCATGACATTCGTCATAGCATTGTCTTTGATATATTTCAAGAAAAAGTTACACACAATACAAGAAAATCTTTGTAAATGCAATAAAAAACAACCTTTAACCTCCATTAGTTGTGGGCAGCTTTTTCCTTAAGATTTTTGTTATTTTCCATAAAATCCATAAATTGTTTTGAGATGATTAATCAATAGCCAACCCTGACGTACTTATTCTTTGAGAAACTCAATTAAATATTTCAAAATAAATTAACTTTTCGATATTACTAGCAACTCATTTGATTTCTCGGAAAAGTTATTGATTTTTTTCAAAAATACTTTTTTCTTAGCCAACTGTGTAAATGTTTAATAAATAAAAACAAAACTTATTTTTTTTTTTTTGAGAAAACAATTTCCGTTTTATTTATTTGCTGTTGTTTAAAATAAAAGTGAAATTGTTCTGTGTTTTCTGTATTAGACAATTGAAGTGATTCATTCGGAAATTTTTTCAAGTACAAAGTGTGTTTCGTGTGAATAAAAAATTGTCATTAAATGAGAAACAATTATAGACTAGTAATTAGTATGGAGGACAAGGGCTTGTTTGTTGATTTATAATTATTGTCTGGCCTAATAGCTTTTAATTAGCCAATGGCAATGAGTAACATTATTAAGACTTGTCACTGGCGCCCAACGCCTGAAATTGGCTTAAAGGGTTTGAGATGAATGATTTTTAACGTGGCGTTGATTAGTTGTCGTTGACACTGATTTTCAGATGACTGAGTGGATCAGCTGCTTCGTTACGCTACGGCAACGTTACGGTAATGTTTGCCGAAGACTGTTCGATTTATATGAGTATGTATATTATTGTTTGGAACTGCTAATAATATAGTAGTGGGAACTGAAAAAACGTCAGCTGGCAACGTTTTTTTCGGAGTTTAGAGATAAAAATGTGTCCTCCTGTATTTTTGACAAATTAATTCTTCTAAATGTAGTAAAAATATTATACTAATCTTATTACAGGGGTTTCCAATAAGAGTGATATGATTTCTTTGAAAAAAAAAAAACACAGTTATTGTCAAGGAAATTCAAAAGTTTTTTATTTAATGTGAAGTACAGTCGATACAATTAAGTTCTAAATAAAACGTCATTCAAATGGCCTCCACGACTTCTTCTGCAGGAACGAATTCGATGAACCCAATTTTCGAGCACTTTTTCCACTAAATCAAATCTTATGTCATGAATGGCACGTTCACTATTGACTTGTAAAGCTTGAAGAGATTCTGGTTTATTTCGAAAGACCATTTTTATGCCATTTGAGCAATGTCTGTCGGTCTGGTTGGTGCACACGATAACTTTTGACGGGAGTAACCGATTGCCTCCAAATTTGGAATGTGTCAATACTTTTTCTAAATTCGGATAACTCCCCACAATTCCACACATAGTATTAATTTCTTGGTCGCTATCAACTTGAGAAAAATGAGCCATACTTCCTCGCCCGTATTGGTACCTCCCATACAAATGGACCATTTTTCACAAAAACTTAACGGTCATATAACTTTTATTCCACTGCATATAAATACTTGAAATATTGTAAAGAGTAATGCTTTTATAGCTCCTATATTCCCGAGAAAAATGGGGGTTATTGTCAAGCCCCTTTTGGTACCTACCACACAAATGGAGCATTTTGCACAAAAAGTTAACGGCTTATAACTTTGATTCCAGTGCATATAAAAAGTTAAAATATTTTACAGGGTTATGTCATTATAGTAATTACAGTCCCCTGAAAAAGGGGCGTTAGTGCCAAGCCCCTTTTTGTACCTCACATACAAATGGACCATTTTGCACAAAAAGTTAACGGCTTATAACTTTGATTCCAGTCCATAGAAATACTTAACATTTTGTGGAGTGTAATGTTTTTATAGAACCCATAGTATATAAAAAAATGGGTGTTGTTGCCACGCCCCTTTTGGTATCTCCCAAACAAAATTCTGAGAATTAGAAGTGAAAGTAGCCCCAAATATAAGAACTTCTGCATAATTTGTTAAGTTGGCTCAATTAATAATTTAATGACCATACTAATTTTTTGCTCAATGTGGATTTTTTGCACTTTTCTATATTTATTTCTCTGTATACCGTACGGAATATCTCTTTTGTGTTTGAAGCAAAGTTGTAGATATTGAATAGGAGAAAAAAAATTCAGAACAAACCTATCCGAAAAAAGTGCACTCAGTGTCTTTAATATCAAAAAATATAGATATTCCGTACAATATAAAGTGAAAATGATTTTTTAAAAAAAAAAAATCTAATTTTTTATAATTGTGTTGACGAAAGTTACTAAACATCCGTTTCTATGTGGAAGTGATGCTTTCAGTATTTCTAGTCCTCACAATTTTCTTTTATTTAAATGGTATTCCGGCTTTATCGTGCTTATACTTCAAAAAATATGGTCAAAATACTATAGGCAACAACAATGAAAATTGTAATTTTAGACAAAAAATTAAAAAAAATTTTAACCATAAAAACACTTTTTGTTTTGTTTTCATAACATAGTATGTCCCAATCTATCCAAAAAAATGTTTTGTGTCGGATACAAAAACAAAAATTTTTGTTGCATAGTGTTATTATGGCTTCCTATTAAATGTTACTTATAACTAAAAATCGAGTTGCCATTTTTTCAGGGTGTGAATATTAAACAAATTTAACTAACTGTGAAAAATACAAATTTCAAAATCATGTCTAGACTTTGTCTAAATATGAAAAAATCCCTACTCAATTTATACCATTCATTTTTCTTTTTTTCTGATTCATGTTTTTATGGCACACATTTGATTTGAGATTTCCATCGTCTATCTGTTTGTCTATTGACTGACAGACTGATAGTTAACCTTTTTCGGGGACATGTGTCAGAAAATTTTGCGTGGGAAATCTATCTAAATCTTTCGATGGCAAAATGTGAAAGGTTATTGAACTTTTGCAAAAAAAATTGTGACAAATTGTCAATGCGAACAAATGTGTCTCTTTGTCTCAAAATAGTAAAAAAAAAAAACTAATGCGTGTTTTCTATTGCGCTGTTTGCAAATGTTTAATTATTTTCCCTTGTTCATTGTCTGATTTAGGAAATCCATAGAGAGATTTTTCCTTATCTATGTTTTTAATTGCAGATAGGAATAGTAGTCATTGCCATCCTTTGGTGGCATAGGCTTTAAGGCATTGTTGAACACTCATTCCCCTGCCGGGTTCCCAATTTTGTATGATTGTCGTTTTATTGTGTGTCATTGTTAAACTTTAGATTGTTAGCCGGAGATAATATTTTTAATGAATTATTTTTGTGTTTATACAAATGATTGTATAAAATCGTTTTTTTTTCATCTGTTTATTGATTTTTGTTGAATTTCATTGATAAATAAAAATTATGCATTCAAAGACTGACGCATTGCACACTCAGTTATGAAAAAAATCATTGAAATACCAGTATTTTTAAATACTTATACTCGTAGTATTGTGAAGTATTGTATTAATGAATAAATAAATACGCTGAGATATTTACTAATGATTAATCATCAAGAGGGATATTTAACAAATTATAATGAAAGTTGGAAAAAAGAAAAAAAAAGAGAATTAAAAAATGTTTTTGATGACTACAAAAATTTCCAATATTTAACAGAAAATTTCAAACACAGAAAAAATTAATTAAAAACACTTTTTTATAAAACAAAAAAAAGAAAAAAGGTAATTAAAAAAATTTTTTTGAAGATTAAAAAATTTCCAACAAACGAGTATAACAGAAAATTTAAAACATCGGCAAAAAATTAATTAAAAACATTTTTTTTTATTAAAAAAAATTTCCCATTTCCTTCATTTTGTTTTTTGGTCTTTTAATCCCAAAACAGGTTTCTCGTTTTTCCTCTCAAATTATTACATTTTCTGGCATTTTCACTTCATTATGTTATAATCCGCATATAGTGCATATCTTGTCTCGAAAAAAAAGTAATTTCTAATATTAGCTCTGATTCGAATACTTAATCGTACTCGTTCAGATGGTCGTCGCAAGTAATCACACTTATGTTTATTGCGATATGCGGTCATCAAACTTTAATTATACAAAAAAAAAAAAAGACAACAACATTTTCTTCGTTCGCGTTGTGTTTAAATTGCTATTAATTAGTTGTACCAAGTTTTGTGTGGAAAAATGCTGTTACTATAACTTTTTTTTATTAAATACTATAGTACACTCGAAAAATAAATGCATACGAAATTACATTGTCTCAACATATCCATATCCAAATCCAAGTTTCTTTTTAACTATTGAAATAAATCAACAAAAATCGTATTTCGGCATATAACATTGTACAATAATTTCTAACTTTATCCATAATAACGGGGTTTTGACAATGGATTCTGGTAGAGGCGACCAAAAAAAGTTATACGTGCATCGACGTTTTTAAAAATCACATCGGAATTTTATTTTAGGCGGGGTTATACAGGGGTTTCCAATAGGGATGATATGATTTTGAAGTGACGTTTCGGCCATTTGTAATATGTCATTTGTTTTTCATTGTATTCAGTAGTGTTTACAATTTCATCCTGGAGAGAAATACGCAAAAACACCGTTATAAATTATTCAGTTTTATTATCAAAATAATCGTTCTCCAATTGCAACTTTTCGTGCGCTAAGTAGATTTTTCACACTTTTCAGTCGACCTACGACCTTGACACCCATAAGCAATATTTTAGACCTCGTTAAGAGCTATCTTTTTGCCATGGACCGGTTCCCGATCCGACGTACCGTTAAGGAGCTAGAGCAAAAATAAACTTTCCGTTCACATTTGAAAGTGATGCTAAGTCCATTTTTTTTAAAATCCAAAAAAATCACTTTCCAGCCGACCAACGACCTTGACACCCATGAGCAATATTTTAGCTCTCGTTAAGAGCTATCTTTTTGCCATTGACCGACTGTGGCTACGTGCCACACAGCAAATGAAACAATTTGAAGTGTTGCGAGAAAAGTTTGGAGATTCGATTATTTCAAGAAATTGTGATATTGAATGGCCTCCAAGAAGTTGTGATTTAACACCATTAGACTTTTTCTTGTGGGCTGGTTCTGATCTGGTCAACAGCTCCATCTATCGGGTCCGAAAGCTTTTATTCTCTTTCTTCACACTAAATTAACCTTTACAGCGAATATGAGTGATTTTGGTCCAGATACATTTAAGCAGAGCTTTTCATTGGCATTGATATCTTCAATGTATGTGAAGCGGTTAAGAAGATATGGCTAATTTAACAAATGGTAATTTTGAGAAAAATCCCACAGATAGGTAACTTTGGAGCTCTGTACCACAAAAACCACAATGAATTTTGAAAAACTAAAAAACGCCATAAAACTCATACAAATTTGTATAATCATTGTGTCAAATTTCATTAATATCAAAAGGGGTCATTTTTACAAATGTGAGTTTTTTGATTCATTTGCTTTGGAATTGCTCTTCTAAAAGCATCGAAAATCCACAATTATTATATTTTTATTTTATTATTTTATCGTAAAGTCTGATCGATCATGGATACAATGAGACCAATGTTTTGAGATATGACACTTTTAAAAAATAAAATAATAATATGTGCTACGATAAATGAGACACAATTTTATTACAATTTACCAAGCAATATGATTCGTCATATATTTGGGAAAATTTCATTCCAGTGCAACATATTTTATTACAATCCGGGGCTATTTGAGACCTTAAAAATGTACCACATTTTTAAAGGTTTTAATTTTATGGGTTTTATGTTGTTTTCCTTTTTAGCTACGAATATGTATAACAGTTTTATATTTTTTAAAACATTTTCAAGAAGTAATAAAAAAACTTCATCCCCGAAGCAATAACAACATCATTACAAGATAATTACATATTATCTTAAAAAATAATCTACAATTATCATGTGATAAGATCTCATCTAGAGATCTTTGTAATTTCTCTTGATTTATTGATCTTTAGTTCTAATTTATTTGCTGTGGGACCAATTAACTCCCTTAATTGAAGTGTTCTCTCTATCTCTGATCACTCCTCCCCCATAAGAAACATGTTGAATGTTGAAACCCCTATTCGACTGATTACAACAGGCACAGACTGTAGTCAAATTGTTCAGCTTTTGAGAGGTCTTATCAAATTTTCGATCTTTAACACCTGAGTGTAAATAATTTTACGACAACTCTCTCTCTCTCTCTGTCTCTCTCCCCTTCCATTTACGGTAAACAGTTTTTTATAGCCACAAATCCACAATTCCACATTACTCTGTGTCTCGCCACAAAATGATCTGGTTCACTGAACCGTGAGTTTATTTTGTCTGTTTTTTTTTTTTGTTTATAAAATTTTTTATTTAACTATAATTCGGTATTTGTCTGTTTTCAAAAAAAAAAATACAGGTGAAACACATACTTACATACTAGGGCGTGAGAGTTGAGAGGAAATAATGCAAACAACTTCATAATTTCCGATGTTCATTCACAGTTGTACCAGAAGTACTCGTACTTGAACGAACAACATGCATGAGTAAACAAATATTTGTTTAAAAAAAGAGACGGACAACTCCACAGAATTAAAGGTGACATGCAACAGATGAAATAAACAAAAAAAGCCCAACTCCAGAAAAATAAAAATTATGAATTTTCATAAATGAAAACATTTCATTTCATAAATGAAAATAATTCAAACACACATTCATAAACTCATTTAAAAATATAAAATGGTTATTAATAAATGCTATTAAAAAATAATATAAAATAGTTTGTTAAAATAATCGCAAATTTTACAGCCTGTTTCGGTAATTTAAAAATTTGCCTTTGTTCTCCAGCCAGACGACAAACAGCTGATTTGGGTTTCAATTACTACCATCACAACGACATGTCGCATGATAATGAACTCGTACGAAAACGTAAGAATTTCAGTGTAAAGGCTGGGTAAGGCAAACGTAACCGTAACGCCCACGTAGCGTAACGAATCAGCTGATTCAAACTCACATATGGAAATCAGTGTAAACAATTAGCCAACGGAAACGAAACGTAACAGGACGGCTGAATCTGCTGAAAATTGATTTGGACGGTACGTTTACGTGTATTTGCAAACAAAATTAGTAAAATAATGAAAAAAGAATAAACTTATGCGAAACATTTGAAAAGTAATGATAAATTAGTAGCAAATAAATATAAAATAAGATTAATTTGTTGTTAATTTTTTTTTTGTGAAGTTCTGAGTGATACCGCACGTTTTGCAAGTTTCGGGAAATTGCTCCAGCGGGCAACGTTACGGCTGCGCTAAAGTTAAATTATGGCCGGGTTAGGCAAACGTAACCGTAAAGCCCCCGTAGCGTAGCGTCAGCTGATTCAATCTCACATATGGAAATCAGTGTAAACGATTAGCCAACGGAAACGATACTTAAACGTTACGGTTACGTTTGTCCAACCCAGCCTTAAATTTTGGTTTCTCTATCTCTCTTTGCTGTCTTCTGGGGGAACACAAATGTCAGATCGAGTCACTTTATTTTGTTTGTTGACTGATAGGAACAAAAACAGAAAACGTTATTAAAAGCAAAAATTAACTAGATATTAAAATAAATACGGTAAAAACAATTATATAATAATAAAATTGTATACATACATATGTATACATATTTAAGCATAAAGAAGTCAACATTGGCAGCTCGCTAAGATGGAAAAAAATCATCAGTGCACAATGAGAGAGACGTGAGAGATAGAGCGAGAGAGAGAAAGAAATGAGAGTCTTGGTTCAGCGCAGCTGACCCACCCAGGGTTGATTTTTTGGCCATCGCCAGTGTTAAGAGTACAGAGATGTATTTGTAAGGTCGACCTTACAAAAATGTGTGATTTTTTAGACCGGAAGTTGTGAAATTATTAATCTGGCAATTACATTATTTTCCAATTGGTAAATTGCTAACGTCATAGACGTAAGGCCAGGCGAACGAACGAACCTTAGAGAAACCAAATTCCTGACGAAAGTGAGTGACTGGTTATCGTTCGCAGAGACCTTCGTTAGAAATACAGAAACAGGCCGTTAATTTATTTGTATGCTAAAGGGTTTTCCAATAGGGATGATATGATTCTTAAGTGACGTTCGGCCATTTGTAAGATGTCATGATCTGTCATTTGTTTTTCATTGTGTTGAGTAGTGTTTACATTTTCATCATGGAGAGATATTCGCAAGAACAACGTTTACAAATTATTCAGTTTTATTATCAAAATAATCGTTTTCCAATTGCAACTTTTCGTGCGCTAAGTCCATTTTTTAAAATCCAAAAAAAACTCTTTCCAGTCGACCTACGACCTAGACGACCATGAGCAATATTTTAGCTCACGTTAAGAGCTATCATTTTACCTTTGACCGATTTCCGATCCGACGTACCGTAAAGAGCTAGAGCAAAAATAAACTTTCCGTTCACATTTGAAAATGATGCTAAGTCCATGTTTTTTTTAAATCCAAAAAAAAAACACTTTCCAGTCGAACTACGGCCTTGACACCCATGAGCAATATTTTAGTTCTCACTAAGAGCTATCTTTTTGCCATTGACCGATTGTGGCTACGTGCCACACAGCAAATGAAACAATTGAATTGTTGCGAGAAAAGTTTGGAGATTCGATTATTTCAAGAATATCACAATTTCTTGAAATTATCGAATCTCAAAACTTTTCTCGCAATGGCCTCCAAGAAGTTGTGATTTAACGCCATTAGACTATTTCTTGTGGGGTTTTTTGAAGTCATTGGTCGTTCGAAATAAACCAGACTCTCTCCAAGCTTTACAAGTAAATATTGAACGTGCCATTAATGATATACGACTTGATTTAGTGGAAACAGTGCTCGAAAATTGGGTTCATCGAATTCGTTCCTGCAGAAGAAGTCGTGGAGGCCATTTGAATGACGTTTTATTTAGAACTTAATTGTATCGATTTTACTTCACATAAAATAAAAAACTTTTGAATTTCCTTAACAATAAGTGTGTTTTTTTTTCGAAGACATCATCATCATCAAAAAATGTAACGTCACAATATTAAAATAAATTTGAAAAGTAAGTGAAAACAAGTTGAATAATTTTAAAAATTTTGCTTAGACCTCTTAATCTTTAAAAGAAAATTTAATTTAATATTTAAAATTAATATTAATCCCTTAATATATATTAGGTACGTTTTAAATTTTACTATTTAAAACATTTTTATGTCCGTTGAAGCAAAATCTTTAAAATTAAGCACAAACTTTTCTCAGTGTAATAAAAAGCTATAATTTACATGAGTCGTCGAGCATATGTACTCGTATGTGGTTGGAGTTCATGAACTGCCAACTGCCTATCTACAAAAAAAACAAAAGTTCATTGCAAATATGCTGGACAAAAAAGAAAGGTGGTGTGATCGTAAAAGGGTTTAACTAACATTTGTTGATGAGTCATTTTATGAAACCATATGTTATGGTTTCTGTCAGAATTTTTAATAGTTATGCATACAACAAAAATAGCACTCACTAGTAAATATGACGTTTTATTACAGAAATTCCAGTTTTGAGAACCATTAAAATATTTCAAAACGCTACGCTTCCCTTGACCGATAATTTTATGCTTTTAATTAAAACATAAAAAATGCATTTAAATGAACTTCCGTTCAAATTTTTGAATGAAAACAGAACACACACGCGGTCGGCATTTCTAAAACTAAAGAAGTTAGTTAAAATCGTAATGCTAATATAGATTTACGTATATGATAAAATAAACAATTTTAAACAATTTTTTTGATTTTTTATATTAAAAAAATTATACGATCTCAATAATTTATTATTATTACTATTTTTAAATTCCAAAGTTGAATATTATAGTTTAAATTGATTGATAAAATTTGAAGGAAGCATATCTATTTTCAATAAATATTGTGAAAAATTGAGTGGGTTTAACAATAATAATAATATATTTTTTTAAATAAAAATCTCTAGGATTATTTTAATTTTTATAACAGTTTAAATACATACAGCTATGGACAGAGAAATAGCTCGGCTATTCAATAAGTTTATTAAAGTCAGTTAGAGTATTTCCATTTGAATTCTTTACATTTCGGACGACGCACACATATTTTTCCATTAGGTACAATCTGTTTAATATTAGTTCCGTCGTTCCAAAGTACTCTTCTCCAAAAATATACATACGCAAGAACTTGGAAGGATCGACGGCGATTTGCCGACAATGAGTTAGTTGACTGGGCTCGTGGTTCTAGGTGTGGTAATTTTGCGATATTTACTTGTATTAAATAAATCCGGACTTCTCTTTATCGTATTGATGGTATTGTGTTCCATTTTTCAGGAACAATCCACAATTTCGGCTATTTGAGATCGATTTTTCCCCATTTTTGCAAAAGAAATATTTTTTTATTAAAGAAGACAAAACAGTATCAATTCCAATTTCGATGTTTGATGTAAGAATAAGTTCTGGTCATTAAAACAAATTCTTCTGTTTCTTTGTCCAACTACAAAACCCTATATAATCCATAAAAAAATAAAATCCTCAAAAACTTTTTTCAAAAACAAAAAAGTCAAATGCAAATCTCAGGCATGTGGTGTATATGTATCTATTGCTGCCACTTCTCATCCAAACAGTCCAGGTTCAATTCCTGGGAAAAATCAACTACCTTCGCATTAATTTTTGGCGAAATTTTTGAGTAATAATTCATAAAAAAAACCGAAAAGCCTCCAAAACTGTTTTCAGAAACAAAAATTTCAAATGCAAATCTCCGCGATGTGGTATATATTTTTCCCACTTCTCTTCCAGACAGTTCAGGTTCAAACCCGGCGAAAAAAACTCGAAGACTATTTTCGGGAATGTACGAGTAGTATTTATAGTGGTCGCTAATCAGTCAGAGATCTCAGGTTCAAATCCCAAGCAAGATCATCTGACTTTAAATTAATGTTGCCAACATTTCAGAGTAAAATACATGCAAACCCTATTTTCACAAATGAAAATCTCCTGGTAAAAATCCTGCTATTTTTATAGAAAAGATGCTGGAATTGAGAGAAGTATTGTTTGCATTATTTTTCACTGTTTTGGCAATTTTTTCGGAAATAACACTTTTTAGGTCTTAAAGGCCCCAAAAAAGAAGAAAACCTTCGTTAAGGTCTTCTACAGGAGAAGACCATCCTTAATGTAATACCTTCCTTAAGGCCTTCAACAGAAGAAGATCTTCATTAGGGTCTTCTACGGAAGAAAACCTTCATTATGATATTGTTTGCATTATTTTTCACTGTTTTGGCAATTTTTTCGGAAATAACACTTTTTAGGTCTTAAAGGCCCGAAAAAAGAAGAAAACCTTCCTTAAGGTTTTCTACAGGAGAAGACCATCCTTAATGTAATACCTTCCTTAAGGCCTTCAACAGAAGAAGACCTTCATTAAGGTCTTCTACGGAAGAAAACCTTCATTAAGATCTTCTAAAGGAGAAGATATTCACTAAGATCTTCTAAAGGAGAGGATATTCACTCAGATCTTCTAAAGGAGAATGTCTTCATTAAGATCTTCCTAAGGAGAAGCCCTTAATTAAGGTTTTATAAATGAGGAGGCATTCCTAAGGCCTTCTGCTGAAGAAGACCTTCCTTAAGGTATTTTAAAGCTGAATGCCTTCTTTAGGCTCTTTTCCTGTAGAAGACCTTAATGAAGCTATTTTCCTCTTCCTTAAGTTCTTAAGGAGCCAAACTTCTAGAGGAACTACCTTAGGCTCTTCTCCAGACGATATTCCTTAATCTTTTATTTAGGAGAAAATCTTACTTAAGCTCTGCTCCAAGGGAAGACCTACCTTATTGTCTTCAATAGGAGGGGGATCTACGAATGCTATAGTTCCCATCTATTCCCAGGATGGGGGCTGGACAGTGATCCCAGATGGGTCACCAGTACTAGATTTTCTGGAGTCTTACTTGTAGTATCTTCGGCTACGAACTCTGACCAGAGAAATTAATTGGTAACACGGGAAAGCACACGGAACGCAGGTTCCGGCCTGACTACTGGTGAGGACCCTATTGGGTGCAACGTGGTAGCTGTGGGTGAAACCAAAATCGCTGGGAGAGAATATTTTCGGATGTGGAGTTGCAAACCAGCCGTGTGCCATGAATGGCAAGGAGTTTTAGATGGGCTCCGCTCCTAACCAATGACGGGGCAAAAGTGTCCAGAAACACGGAATTTTTTGGTACTCATGCACGACGCATGTATTTACCCAGGTGTTTAGAGCACGGTGGGGTTAAGCCTAACGGCAGGAACTCACCTAAATCCAGAATATCTACAGTCTTCCATAGGAAAATATTTTCCTTAAGGTTTATTATAAAAAAAAGATCTTCCTTAAGGTTCAACAAGATAAGATCTTCGTTAAGGTTTTCCATAAGAGTATCTTATTTAAGATCTTCTATAAAAAAAAAAAACAACCTTCCTTAAGATTGTAAATATCAGAAGACCTTCATTAAGCTCATCTCCGGGAGATGGCCATTCCTAAGCTCTTCTCCAGTCGTTGAACTTTCTTAAGCTCTATTGGAGAATGCCATCTTTAAAATCTTTTATAGGTTCGCAATAATATAATATTTTTTTAAATTTAAATTTTTTATCTACTTATATAAATTTTCAACTGTAGGTTTGATTTTTTTTCTTCATTGAATATTAATCCAAGGAGTTACAGCATGAAAACTTGCTTTTGCCATCCATTCATCTATAATACATACAACATTTTTATCAATTTTTATTTATTGTCGTTACATCCACTCTTCCATGAGCATAAACAATGAAGCGACGATAATTGTAATGACTTCACACAGCGCAGGCATATCTTGCACCAACTGGGAAGGGAAGCTTTTTTTTTGCCCCACACAATGTTATAAAGAGTGGATGGATGAAAAGCAAAACAAAACAAAAACTATACAGAACTCACAACAACTCTTAATATTTAATACTTAATAAATTACAGAACTGAAACTTTCAATTTATTATCATCCACTGAAATAATCCCACTGCTAAAGCGTGTACGCTCACGAGTAGTCAGTCACTCACTCACTTACTATAGAATGCCTTCTTTTTCCGCCGGAAGTATGAAATTTGTATGTAAGTAAGCACTACAAGCTTTACTCATACGTATCATGTCCGTCCGTCCGTCTGTCTGTCTGTCTCTGGTGTCCAGTGATTCTATCCATCATCGGTACATGACGCCGTCGTTAACAGAAATTGTCGTTAAGGCCCGGCCGGAGTCGGGGCCGGGTCGGTCTCTCGACTTTGTAATAGTTAATACCCGAGTACACACTTGAAGCGCCATGGGGAATTGTTGGCAATTTTTTAATCACTTTCGTTTTTTCATTTTAATTTTCTTATTTGAATTGGCCATCATAAACTCGTTTTTAATTAATGCTGCACGAGTATTTGCATTACAATTTTGTGTTTTTTTTTGTTCTGTTTCGCACAAAGTACTCAGTATTAAATATTTTGTAATTAAAGGAAACAAAATGATGAAATGTCATTTAAAAAAATGGCAATTAATTTATGTCCATACATGCAGAATTGTTGGTGTGTACACTTAAAGAAAATAAATGACAGAATTTAATTACTTACAACTTTTGATAAAGACCAGTTAGTATTACGTTTAAATTTTACCTAAAATTAAAGAGAAGAAAGAAACAACAATTAATATTTAGTTTGTATAGAAAGATAAGGTCTTATACTTAGTTATTATTTAACAGAGCATAGGAACTGGGTCCAAATCTGTGTCCTAACCATCAGGATCCGGTTACAGGGCTAGTTCCGCGACACACAATATACCAGCTGAACAACAGTAATAAATATATATCCCATCATTTTTTAAGGCCTTAAGGAAGGTATCCTTAAGGCCTTAAATTGCAGAAATCTTCATTAAAGTTTTATTTTACAGAAGATCTTCTTTACGATCTTTCAATCGGGCTTCCTTTAGGTTAGAATAACTTCTCTTAGGTCTTATGTAGCAGAAGAACTTTCTAGGGTTGTGTAGTTCATGTACTAAATGGTCGTAGTTCATTTAGGATGGCCAGAAGTGTCACTCACGAACTACACAAAAAGTTCGATACGTTGAGACCTCCCTAAGGTTTTCTACAGCAAAAAAACATATAGTAGTTTACAATAGACACTATTTAATGTCGTCGATAGTCACCGTAAGAGAATAGCTTCCTTTAATATACTGAATAAACACGTTTTAACATAACAGATAGATTCATTTAAGCTTTCAGTGGCAGAAGATAGTCTTTTAGGTCTGCTGTCGCCAGAAGACAGTCATTTAGGTCTTCTGTGGCAGAATACAATACTTTAGATCTAACTTCTCTAGAAGATATGTAGAAGAGTACCTTCTTTAAGGTCTTCTACTGCAGAATATCTCCTTTAAGGTCTTCTAAAGCAGAATACCCCTTTTAATGTCTTTTATAGAGTAAGATCAACTTTAAGCTCTTATATACCAGAGGACTATCTTGATGTATTCTTTAGAAGTAGGCTTCAAGAATATCTTATCTAAAGCCTACTACACAATATTCTTTAATGTGTTCCTAAGGTCTTCTTCGGCAAATTATCATATAACAGAGCCTTCAAAAGCCTTCTAATTTAAGGTCATCTATAGCAGAAGGCTTTTTCTAGGTCATTTGTAGAAGAAGATCTTCCGTGAGAGAATACCTTCCTTAAGATCTACGTAGAGATACTTTTTTCAATAGCCTTTTTTTGACAGATCACGTGTGAGTCGTGTCATGTTATTTTTGTTAAGTATTGTTTGGCATTTCATCATGGAAAGACTTACGCCTGAACAACGTTTACAAATTATTCAGTTTTATTATCAAAATAATCGATCGCCAATTGCGCTAAGTCGATTTTTTTTTTAAATCCAAAAAAAAAACACTTTGCAGTCGACCCACGACCTTAACACCCATGAGCAATATTTTAGCTATCGTTAAGAGCTATCTTTTTGCCATTGACCGATTCCCGATTCGACGTACCGGAATCATCGGTCCATATTTCTTCAAAAATGATGCCGGTGAGAACGTAACCGTCAATGGCAACCGTTATCGTGCCGTGATAGTCGACTATTTGATGCCTGAAATTGAAGCTCGTGATCTCGGCGACATTTGGTTTCAACAAGACGGCGCCACTTCCCACACATCGCATCAATCAATGGATTTATTGAGAGAACACTTCGGTGAGCAGATAATTTCACGTTTTGGGCCGGTCGATTGGCCACCAAGATCGTGTGATATCACAGCGTTAGACTTTTCCTGTGGGGATATGCAAAGTCTAAAGTTTATGCGGACAAACCCGCTTCGATTCAGGCCTTGGAGCAAAACATCACTCGAGTCATTCGCCAGTTACCAGTCGAAATGCTGGAAAGAGTCATTGAAAATTGGACTCAACGGATGGACCATCTGAGACGTAGCCGCGGCCAACATTTGATAGACTTAATCTTCAAAAAATAAATGCCAAAGAATGGTCTTTCAAATGATAATAAACATTCCCCATTCAATTTGAATTTTCTGTGTTTTTTCTTTAAAAAAGTAAGGAACCTCGAAATGGATCACGCTATATATTTATTGCCGTCGTTCCATTGTGGAGCATAGGGCCATAATTATGATGTATTAAGATATGCTGTGTAAATCCTTTTTTACATCGCCTATATGCCTTTATTTAGGTCTTTTATTGTAGAATACAGTATTTTACGTCTTCTGTGACCGAAGACAATTATTTAGGTTTTCTGTAACCGAAGACAGTCTGTTACGTCTTCTGTGACTGAAGATAGTCATTTAGATCTTCTGTGACAAAAGGCAGTCATTCAGGTATCTTGTGGTAAAGGAAAATATTGGTTAAATATTCTTCTAGATCTTAAGTAGCAGAGTACCTTCCTCTAGAAGTTCTGTAGCAGATCACTTTCTGTTAGGTCTCCTATAGCAGAAATCCTTTTTTAAGGTATTTAAGCTCTTAAAAGAGGAAATTAACAGAGAAAAGAGGAAATAAACAGAGGAAATTCTTGAGTTGTTCTATATAAGTAAGATTTATTTAAGAAAATATTCTCGCAGGTATTCTGTAAGAAAATATATGTAAAGCTGAAGGCCTTATTTAAGATTTTATATGTATAACACAATATTTTCTTTGAGTTTTCTATAGCAGTATACCTTCTTTCAACAGTTTTTAGCAGAATATCTTCCTAAACTTCTTCGGTAGCAGAAGAACTTCACAAAAGTTCAGTCGAAGACGAAGTAGTTTCCTTCTGTAGGTCTTCTGTAGCAAAAGATCTTACTTATGTTCTAATATCCCAGACATTAATGTTGTCTATAGCATTACACCTTTTTTAACCAATTCTGTAACAAAAAACTTCTTTAATGATGACTTAATTGTGGCATTCTTATCGGTCTTTTACAAGAGAATGCTTTCTTTAATGTCCTCCACAGCGGAATGCCTTCCTAGCTTTTCTATAGATTAAACCCTTCTTTATAGAGTCTTTTTGCAGAATATGTTTCCAAACTTATTCGATAGCAGACCGGTCACAAAGGTCTTATTTATGGTATACTATAGTACAGTACACTTCTCCCTTAAAATATGCTCTATGAACCATTTCTAACATCGCCTACAGTAAATATCTTTTTTTAGGTCTTCTGAATATAGACGAATATGGGACTTCTGTGACAAAAGAATATTGCTTAGAAATACATTCATTTAGATCTACTGTAGAATATTATATTTTACAAGTTCTGCAGCTGGTCACTATCTTGTAGGCCCTTTGTAGGAAAATACCTTCTTTAAGAAGGATAACTAGACAAATCTGACCAAAATGAGACCTAAGAAAGTCAAAATATCTACTCGCACTAGAGATGATAAGTCTGCCAGAACCACGAACACACCAGGAGGTTGGTAATTGGGTCCAATGACTCCTGCAGAACCTGTGGAGATGAGGAGGAAGTGGAGAACCTGCTTTGTTATTCTCCAGCATTGAGTAAACGGCCTGACAGATCATGCCGGAACCAATGTCCCAATAATTGTCACGGCAACTGAACGGGCCCAGTTTCCGTATCACTAGGGACTTGTATTGGTCTATGTGAGCTGGTAACTCCAGCTGCCACCCTAACCTAAACTAAAAAATGTACTTTAAATTCTTAATACGAGTAACAGATGATTTTCTTGAGGAGTTCTATAGAAGTAGGGCTTCTATGAGAACCACCCTAACCTAAACTAAAAAACTTTAAAAATATATACTTTAGGCTCTTAATACGAGTAGCAGACGATTTTCTTTAGGAGTTCTATAGAAGTCGGACTTCTTTGAGAAGATCTATGCAAAAAAAGTGTATGGCCTCTATAGGAGAAAGCCTTTTTTAAGATCTTAGATATCAGAATATTTTCTTTAAATGTTCTATAACAGTAAAACTTATCAACTGCGTATTTAAGCAGAATATCTTGCTAAACGCCTTTGATAGCAGAAGATCTCCATAAGGGTCTACGCAGCAGAATACCTTCTTTGAGGACTTCTGCAGCACAACAGCTTATTTATGGCATTCCATAGCAGAAACCCTATTTAATGTTTCCTATGGCAGCAAACCTTTTTTAATGATTTCTTTACTAAAGTGCGTTTTTAAGGGCTTGTAGGAGAATATAATCTAATTCTTTCTTCATTGAAGACTTTTATTTTATCGGAAGTTAAGACTTTCCTGTGGTATTATTTGGCAGATAATTTTCATCAATGTTTTCTATCGCAGAACAACTTCGTTAGGTAGCCTAAGACATTTTCTAAGGGCATTTAAATCAGATGACTTTATTAGGGCCTTCTTAAGTAGAAGGCCTCTTCTAAAGCCTTTATTTCTTAAAGTATTCTAAAGCTGAAAGTTTTCCTTATAATCTTCGACAGGAAAATACCTTATATATTCTAAAGCATAATATATTCCAGATGATCTTCTGTTATAGAATACATACTCTGAGGTCTTTTGTATTAAAATATGTACCTTAGTTATGATATTCTGTAGCAGAAGATCTACTTCATGTTTTCAGTAGCAGAACATCTTATCTAAAGATTTATTCATCAAAATACACTTTAATGGATTCATAGGAGAAGTTCTTCTTGTAATGCCCGACTATAGAGATTTCCTTCAAGGTTTTCTTTATCAGAAGGTAAACATACTTTCCTATTCTACTAAAGTAGAAGTCCCTTCTTAAGAAATTCTTCCTTCAAACTTTTTCTACAGCTGAAGATGTTACTTTAGGACTTCTGCAGTAAATGACCTTCCATCTTCTAAAGTAGAAGATATACCAAGAGGTCTTCTGTAAGAGAATACCCTCCTTGAAATCTACTGTGGCAGGAAATGTTCTTCAGTGTTTCCTCTAGAAGACCATTCTAAAGGTCCATTATAACAGAAGATCTTCCTTAAAGTCTTCCATATAAAATGAAGTTCGATAAGGTATTCCTTAACTGGAGACCATTAGTTTCTATAAAAACAGTTCTTCAATAACTTTCATAAGTTCTCTAAAAAAGATTTTAATAAGAACATCATTATAATGTCTTTTCACACCATACTACTTCCATAAATATTTCAAGCTGATTTAAGCTAAAGCATATACATTATTGCTTTTGAACTCTGAAGATGATAGAGTTGTGTTTATCGTAACTGCAGTCAATTCAACCAAGCAACTGAAACTCGCTACCATTTTTGCAAAATGTAACTGAATCTTATGGTCTCAAAGCAAAATAAATTCGGAACAACAACATATATGATGAAAATATGTAATTAATACTTATTTCAGTAGTTTATATTTACTTTTAAATTAAAAATGTAAAAAATTTTCTTTACGTTTGTGAGTAAATATTGAAAGTCACGTAGAACATTTACGGAATGCTCCGACGAACAAATTAGTTTATTGTTTTTAATATTTTTGGGAGCAGAATAGATAAATAATGGTTTCTATAGTATAACGCCTTCTCTAATGATTAATTTATCAAAATAGCTTCATAGGAGAAGATCTAAGTTAACGACATTATTATTATTGCTATTATTTTATTGCTATTGAACCCCGAAGATGATACAGTAGTGTCTATTGAAACTGCAGACAGATTTTTTGTATTTGTTTCTATTACATTTTTACAATGACAGAATGTAACTGAAACATATGGTCTCAAACCAAAATAAATTCTGACTGAATAACAAAACAACATACCAACAATAAACGACAACAACTTATGTAATTAAACTATATAATTAATACTTATTTCAATATTTTTTTTTTAGATTTTAATTTAAAAAAGGAAAATATTTCCTTTGTGTTTTAGAGTAAATATTAAAAGTCACGTAGAACATTTAAGGAATGCCCCGAAGAACACATTTTGAATTATTCTATTGTTTTTAATATTTTTGAGAGGCAGAATACATACTTAATGTTTCCTTTAGTTTAACACTTTCTCTAATGATTTATTATTCAAAAGAGCTTCTTAGGAGAAAAATAAGATAGAGACATACATTATTGGAATTGAACTCTGAAGATGATAGAGTGTTGTCTATCAAAACTGCAGTTAGTTCTACCAAGCAATTGAAATTCGCTACAATTTTTAATACTTTATTCAGAAATTTGTGCTTAGATTCTAATTTAAAAAACTAAAATATTTCCTTTTGTTTAGAGTAAATATTATAAGTCACGTAGAACATTTACGGAATGCCTCGACGAACATATTTTGAAATTATTCTATTGTTTTTAATATTTTTTAGAGGTAATGCTAATTATTTTTTATTAACACACTACCAGCCATTACTAAATGATTGTCACTACCATATTAGGGTACACAACCAACTTAAATGGGGTTTAACCAATGTAGCCCTTTAAATATTTACCGATTTTTAGAAAAGCTACTTGAAATGTTCTCCTTCATTGCTTTGGAAAGTAAAAACAATAGACTAAAGATTGCCTAGCAAATTAGTAAGCACTTGAAGAGAGAAAGGGCTACTCAACAAAATAATAAAGCAAATTTTACAATCCATTCTTGTTTGTTAAAAATGTTTTCACAAATATTTAATCTTGCATTTCCCAGACCATTACGAAAATGACGCATCCGCATCCAAGTCCATTAGCAATGAAAGTAAAATTTTCTTTGTTTTCAGATTTTAAACAAAATCTCTACCGAAAAAAACTGTATAAAAGTCAACAACATGCAAATTGAATTAACTAATTAACACGGCCATAATAAGAAGAATGTTCCCCCAACCCTTTCGTGTGGCACGGGGAAATCGGTTAAGAGAAAAGTAAACCATAAAACACATTCAAACTTGATTTCATTTCCATTTCAATTCGATAAACAAATCCAAAAAAGGCGACTTTAGACGTTTACCTACTGCACACGCTACTGTTTAGCGGCTACTGACGCAGGGTGAGAGAACTCGGACCCCTTGGGAATGGCGTCATAAAGTGGAAAAACCAAAAAGCCACTGAAATCTGTGTTGCAACGAAAATTTGGTTAAATACTGCATTCAAATAGATTTGAGTTTAGCAGTATTTGGAAGTGTTAGAAAAGGGTTTGGATAGACTCAGACAGACAGACGGACAAAGCCATTGACCATAAATGTGATTTACAATATTTACTCAAACATTTAGTAAGCGAGTGAGGGAGCAAAACTAGATAACAAGAAACCAAGGCACAATCCAATAACGACAGATCATGGCGACGTTGTCTGAATGCTGACTAGGATCTGCGTTGAGGATGAATGACTTTGAAGAAACGCATACTTTTTCTTTTCAAATTTTCAAGACTTTCAAATCGATTTGTTTATTCTGTAACTCAGCAAGTTTTCTGTTTGAATTTTTCCACTCCAATCGACATAGGGAAAGGGAAACCGAAGTCTGTCTGCAATTGTATAAAATACAAAAAAATCGATTTGAAATGCAGTTTCTCTCTGTATGCCTCATCGTCGTCTTCGTTGTTTTAATAATTTAATTGATAAACTCTTCACAGAAAAAAATGAGAACAAGAAAAATCAAACAAATGGTATATGTGTATTCCATATTGCGGGACTGGAAATGAACAGTCTGGCAGGCAGTCAAACCATTTCCATGAGACATCAACCCCTTCTTCTGGTTTGTGTTTCATTTCAGTCTTGAGTTTCATAAACATCTTTGGGAGATTTTTTGTTGTCTTGCCAGAGATAGTGTTCTTCTGTAAATTGTGATTGGCGATGTGGTCGCTGGAATGGCTGTAGTATTTTCCATCTGACTGTTTCCCAAACTAAACAATTCAATGCCGAAGCAAAAATAAAACTAAATATACAAATGTCAGTCCTTACGATCAAAATTGTCCGTCCTTTCATCGGCCGCACAGTGGTTGAAAATATTTGGCAGATTTTGTGGTACACTTTTCGAATCGTTAAGGTAATTAAAAGTTTGTAAAGTTTATAATAATGAAAAGCTAATTTTTCAAAGATGTGCAGGATCACATATAATATTGGAGTGTTGAGCTATCTATAGCAGACCTTCCATTAAGGATATCTATATCAGAAGACCTTCAATAAGAACATCTACGAGTATATTAGATGACCTTCCAGTAATGTCTTCCCATTCAATTTTAGTCTAGTCTAGTTCATTTAAGGTCTTGTACAGCAGTAGGCCTTCCATGAAAGTTGTATATAACGGAAGATCTTCATTAGGGTTTCTATTTTAGAAGACCATCTATGCAGAACTTTAATAAACGAATTTATTCATCATAACCTACTAACCTAACCTACCTTCCATTAACTCATCATAACCCAGAAGACCTTCCACTAAGGTCTTCTATAGAAAAATATCTTCCACTAAGGTCTTCTATAGCAGCATATATTCCAAGTCTTCTATTACAGTAGCTTCCACTAAGGTCACTAGGGTCTTCTATTACAGAAGACCTTCCACTAAGGTATTCTATAGCAGAAGATATTTCATGAAGGTCTTTCATAACAGACGACCTTACATGGAGGACTTTTAGAAAATATTTTCGTCGTCATGTGTATTATTAAATTGTTACGTTATATATATCAAAGACCTTCCATTAATGCCATCTTTAGCAGAAGTCCTTCCATTAATATATACCAAAGCGGAAGATCTTCCATAAAGTCTACTATACCAGAATACCTTCCACTAAGTCATTTTTTAATAAAATATCTCCCATTATGATTGTATTTAGTATAAGTCCCTCCATTAAGGTCCTATAATCCAGAAGATCTTCCATTAAGGTGCTATAAAGCAGAATATCTTCCATTAAGATCCTATAAAGCAGATGATTTCCATTGAGGTAGTTTCTAACAAAAGACCTTCCATGGGGAATTTATTTAAGATCTACCATTGGCCAAAACCGACAAAAAAAGAGATAGAAAACTTCTGCAGTTTCACAAAATATTAACGATAACAAGTGTAAATGCGCTTGAATTTCAAGTGATTATTTTAGATATTTATATCAAAAGATCTAATAAACTGTTAATTAATAGAGTTTCATCTAAATATATGTAAAATTAGATTCGAAACATATGTAGTTCACTTACAATATTCAAAAAGGTAATTAAAATTTTTAATAAAAGCAGAAGAAGTAAAGTCATAAGATTTTAGCAGAAGTCATTCCTTCCCAAAGGACACCAGCAGGTCACCTTCTTCAATGACTTTATAAGCAGAACACCTTCCATAAGTTTTTCTGTTGCATACGACATTATTTAAGGTATTCGTTAAGGAAAAGGGGGGAATCAAGGTATTCTTTAGCAGAATTTTTTTTTTAGCAGAATACCTTTATTAGCAGAAAACTTTATTCGGTTTACTTATTCTATATGAGAAGTCCTTTTTTACTTAATTTTTCTATGTTATTCTATAGTAGAAGGCTTTGTAATAGGTCTTGGATGCCAGGATACCTTCTACAAAGTCTTCAACTCCATCTGTCTTGAATTCCAGAAGCCCATATTTCAATAATTCAATACCATAAGACCTTATTTTAAAACTTCAAAGGCCTTTTATTTTATTTGTTTAAGATATTCCATAGTAGAAGACCTTCTAATAAAACTTGGATGCCAGAATAACTTCTATAAAGTCTTCAACGCCATCTATCTAGAATACCAGAAGACCTTATTGCAGGACTTCAATACCAGAAGACCTTATTTTAGGACTTCAGTATCATATTGTCTTTTATTTTTTAACGTATTCTATATTAGATCATCAAGAAGATATCAAAAATACCATATTTCAGCTGTTCAATACCTGAATATCTTATTAAATGATTCTATAGCAGAATACATTATTAGGTTTTTCTATTCTATTACTTTTTAAATTTTTCTATAAGACCTAATTTAAGAATTTTATAACAGAATACCTTATTCCTATTCCACATAACTTCGTTAGCAGGAAAGCTTATTTTTTAGCAGGAGACCTTCCTAACGACTATTATTATCAGATTATCTTATTTATGGTGACAGACTACATTATTAAATATATTATATATCAGAATATCTTCTATAAGGTCTTCAATAACGGAAGACGCTATTTCAGGTCATTGAAGCCTGAAAGTCTTAGCTAAGGCCTTAGGTACTAATAAAAACCATATTTTGAATTAGGTCTTCAATACCGAAAGTTTATACTTCAGATCTTCAATACCTATAAGGTCTTTTATAGCAGAACAACTTTTTAAGATTTGTTATAGCGGCAGACTTTTATACTTTATTGTGTAAGACGTTCTTTAAGTCTTTTATAGCAGAAGATTTTTTAGGGTATTTTATAGCAGAAGACGTTTTGAAATTAGTCTATAAGACCTAATTTATTTTCTACAGAAATGTATTGGTCAAAAGTACATTAAGGTAGTCTATAGGGGACTCCGTAAGGCCTTTTATATGAAACTTTTTTCATAGTCTTGATCATATCTGAGGAACCTTTTTCAGGCCCTCTTTAGCTGAAACCCTCCTTAAAAGTATCTTATGACAGAAGACCAGAAGCAGATATTCTGTAGGAGGAGGTATTCCTCTAAGACTTTTAGCGGCATTTATACCTTTATAGCAAAAGACTATATTTTTATTCTAAAGAACTTCCTTAAGGTAGTCAGCAGAAGTACATTAAGGTATTCTTTAGGAGACTCCTTCCTTGATTATTTTAACGTATATCAATAGACCTTCCATAACGTATTTTATATCGAACTATTTTCCTTAAAGTATTCATCATATCTGAATAACTTTCTTATCAAAGATTTCTTGTGCCATAAGACTATTCTATAAGGCCTCTTCTGAGCCTTTTATAGAACAGTAGTAAAAGCGTTTTATGAGGTCTACTATATCCAATGACCTTTAATAAGGTAAGACTTTTATGACAGAATATCTTGCTTAAGGAGGTTTTAGCAAAAACTCTTATCAAATATTTGTTATGCCATACGACTATTCTATAAGGCCTCTTCCGGCAGAGGAATCTATAGGCATTGAAGACCTTAGCAGAATATCTCAATACCTTTAAAGTCTTTTATAGCAAAACAACTGTTTTAGGATCTGTTATAGCGGCCGTACTTATTTGATTCTTTTGTAGCTAAATCTATTTTGGGGCTTTTATAGAAGAAGATCTTTTTAGGGTATTTTAAAGTAGTGCAACTTTTTTAATTAGTCAATAGGACTTTTGTAGCAGAAGACTTTATTTCTATTCTACAGAACTTCCTTAAAATATTCTGTAGAAATATCTTAAGTTATTCTATAGGAGACATTTTTAAATTTGCCTATAGGGCCTTTGTAGCAGAAGACAGATTTCTATTCTACAGCACTTCCTTTAAGGTATTCGGCAGAAGGTATTCAATAGAAGACTCCTTTGTAGGTATTTTTTTCAGCAAAAGACCTTCCTTAATGTATTTAATATCATTCTCAAACTATCTTCCTTAAAGTATTGATATATTAAGAACTTTTTAAGGCCTTTATCAGCTGAAATCCTTCTTTAAGGTGTGTATCTTGTGGCAGAAGATCATCCTTGAGGTACCCAAAGCAGAATATTTTAAGTAGGATATTCTGTAGGTGGAGGCATTCCTCTAGTTATTCTATAGAACTCTCTCAAGGTGCTTTACAGAGGAAGCCATCTATGTATATGTCTATTAAAGCAGAAGGCGTTTTTAAGGTCTTCTACAGAACCTTTAATAAGGTCTTCATTAATATTTTATAGCAGAATATTATTTAAGGCCTCTTCAGGCTGAGGACCTCCATTAACCTCTTTTAGGGCAGCAGAGTTTCCTTAAGGTCTTCAACGCAGAACATTTTTAATAAGATGTTTTTGTTCAACATAGCTTTCTTAAGGTATTCTGCAGAACTTCCTTAAAGTCTTCCATATGAGTCTTTCCTTAGGAAATTCTTCTTCTTTGAGCTTCTTTTAAAGGTGTTTTGTAGCAGAATAACTTATTGAGCTTTTTGTCGGAATACCTCTGTTAAGGTATTATTTAAAGTCAGTCTATTCTACTACATATGCATTCATAATTCTGGGCGGGATGATTGAATAAAGGTCATATGCAGTTAGATTCCTTTCCCATGACCTTCTGCTGTCTTCTTTGCAACTATAGAGCAAAAATGCTCTAATGTGCTGTAGATCTTTTCAATAAATATTTGAAGCTTTAAATTAATCTTATTTCTGATTGTAATATCACACCATTTGCATGATTTGGAAACCATAGAGAAAAAGCTTAACTGCAATGGGTTTAAGTAACAGAACAACAGATTAATCACACGACTATCTGACAGAGAATATTATGTTCTAATCTGAAAGGCTATAATACACAGAATGGTTTAGTTTTTATCTATTGACTAGACCTTCATGTTAAGCATCATAATTCCAATGCACCAAATTTAAGTTCTCCTAAAACCACTGTGCTTCACATAAAGCATCCATCCTTCTGTCAGTTTGTCCCCACGTTCATATTCATGCTGCGTCCATGCTGTTGCATATATTATTAAGTGTTGTAAATATGATTAAGCAGCCCTTCAGTTCTTCTTGGTCATTTCGTTTTCATGTTTTCTTTCTCATCTTCTGCGAGCAATTCATTTTTTCTGTTATATTTAAAAAGATAATAACTTTGTTTATTTAAAATTACAAAAAAAGAAAAACAATACAAAACAACTCAACACCAAATAATAAAAAAAAAAGATGCTGATGACCATTCTGAATACGAGCCAGCGAGCAGAGTACACTTATAACAAGCAAATCCAGAGTCATTCAAAATAATAAGAAACCCTCTTCCAAATCCGGCTAATTAATAAAAATTATGAGATCTTTCTGGGGAAGAGCTTGAATAGGCAGGCAGACTGCCGGACAGACTTCATGTGTGCGTGTGTATACTTATAAATGACATTGAAGGTTGCGAGTATTATTAATAAAAAAAACTACTTTTCTTTGGAAAGATGAAACAAAATTAAAAGATTTACAAATTTAAATTTTCGATAAGACTGGGATTAGTTTGGTTTTTTCCTCATTCCAGTAGAAAAAAACACGGAATTTTTTTAAAATGCTGTAAAATTTGTTTGATGATTTAATCTTCTTTCCAAATGAGTCCAATATATTTAGTTTTTTCTTCTTGCGATATAAAGAACAATGAACTTCTGTAGAACATTTCATGTTAAGATGGAAGGTGATGATTATTATCGGTGGCCAGACTAGAGGAAATCTTGGAGCACATCCATGAAGGAAAACCGAGCAGAATTCAGAATTCATAAATAATACTGTCCATTCTGCTCCAACCAATTGATATGCAACTGGAACAGATGAATGATTTATGACATTGTTCCGTGAATTGCTACCGCATAAACGCAAGAGACTGTCGGCTAGCTCTGGAGATTTGTAACTTCACGCGATATTCGCTGACCTCAATAAATCTTCCCCGCATCAATTTTGGAATATTCACCAAAGAAAAATAGGCTGTGTTCTCTAATGTAATCTCCTTATTCCCCTAATACTTTTAAATTATTCACAACTTGGATGTAAGCTATAATGCCACAGACGCAGACAAACGAATTAATAAAGTCTGTATTGATGAAAATCTCCATTACTTGAAAACAATAAGGTAAGCAGATATCGAGATATTTGATGAAATCAAAGTAGCTTCCCCAAGTTCATTTTAATTATTTAACTTGAAATTAATTTTGATCCCTAATATAATCTCCCGACATCCTTAATGCAACGCCTAAGACATTCCCGGATATATATGAGTAGTCGACAGTACGAGTATGTTCTTAACTTAAATAATTGCTATCGATTATCGTTCTATAAAGGCTACATTGCTGAGCATTTGTATGACTACCAGAAGGCCTTGTTTAAGTATTTTACAGCAGAAGGTCTTATTTGTGATATCTTATGACAGAATGATCCATTAAGGTCAATTATAGCAGAGGACCGACCACCTTTAAAGTTAGTAGACCTTCTTTGTGTTATTTTATGGCAGAATTCCCTCTAAAAGATATCCCTATAGACATCCTTCAGAACCTCCGTAAGGTATTCTATATTAAAACTTGAATCGATTCAACCCATTTTCACTAGAAATGATTTTTGGCAGACTTAAATACAAATTCCCAGTTCAGTCTTGGCGAATAAAAGATTTGGCTTTTATAGTGTCAAGTCTACATCAAAACTAGAACCTAGGGATTGGTTTCTCCGCTGCAATTGTCGCTGAGATCCGTACATATTTCTGAGTTTCAGCACTCTGCTCAGAAAAATACTTCGATAGAACTAAGAAAATGATTAAATTTATGTATAGCCATAACCTATATGGCTTTATCTATTCTCCAGAGAGCTGGTTCTCTCTTTATATTAGCAACGTTACGGAATATTTGCCTTATTTTGGTGTTCCTCTATACTAGATTCGACATGTGACTAATTTCTCTATACTAGTGCCGACCACTTTATTATAGATCATTGGATTTTTTGAGAGTTACAAGGGCGGTCCCAAAATTAGACGATCTAACAAAGAAAACACAACAAATTTTTCTTTATTTCTCATATATCCTTTCTTTATTCTCATAATCTCCTTTTAGCTCGATATGCTTTTTCCTGCAAATAGCAACCGCAACCTCTCCATTGCTGACAAATATTTTTCTGTCGAACCATTTATTTCAAGTTTGAAAACAAAAAATAGTCGTAAGCAGCAAAATCTGGCGCATAATGTGTGTGCTAAAGCAATTCGAACTTTAATTCATTGATTTTGTCCATCGCAATAGTGAATGTGTAAACTTGCGCATTGTTTTGATTGTGAGCAAACGCTGCACCCATATTTTTCATCTTAAAATTTTCCGTCAATATGCGATGTATAGCACTTTATGAAATGCCTATGACATCGGCAAGCTCACGAACATTTAACCGACGGCCATCCAATGCCATTTTGGTCTCAATTGGTCGACCACCACGGTTTTCGTCTTGGCAGCTTGTACGGCACCGTTTAAACTCTGCCACCCAATATTTTATAGTTGTAAAAGAAATGTTTAAACTACTACCGCCATCTATAGTCAGTTCGGCTAATTTTGCGACTCTCGTAAGATGTAAGTAGATCCATTTCGTAGAGTATAGAAACCTTAGCAGCCTGTCGTTAAATATTCCTGCCGTAGTGTGGTAGGTGCGGAGATCCGTCTATCACCTATAGAGCTAGGTAAAAATATCAGAAAGACAATCTGTCTGTGACTTTACATACATCTGCGACATATGTGAGATTATAGTAGGCCCATTTCGATGATTATACAAATTTTAGCAGGTCCTCAGCGCATTGAACTTTGTTCAAGTTTCTTACGTTAAATATTACTCACGTAGGGTGGTAGGTAGGGAGATCCGTCTATCACCTGTAGTTCCTAGTTAAAACCTCAGAAAGACCATCTAACTGTGACACTGCATGCATCTGTTATATATCTGAGGTGTAAAGATGTCCCTTTCGCTGAGTATAACAATTGTAGCAGGCACTCAGCGCATTCAACATTGTTCAATTTCCTTTCCTTCCGTCTATCACAAATATAAGGTTTAAATTACAGGAAAACCATCTGAACAATTTTAGAATCCACCTTTTTCATTGCTATTATGCCTAAAGCTGACGGCAGAGTTCACGCTTAGGCGATGCAGTTCACGCTGTGAACTGGTTGGTAGCATATACCATTAACTCTGCAGGCAGCCTTAATGTAGGTACATGATCCACTTCAGTGCGAACTTTTCTCAAGAATTTATCAACCTGTGGCAACGATTAATTGGTTTCTAAATTGACATTAACTCTGTGTTCTGTTGTCTGTCGTTGCCACAGGATTACACTTTTTTGCGAATTTTTTACTTTCAGTACTTACAATCACCCACTGTTTCAGGCCAGGGTACGCAAAAATAGTATTCCTAGTAGCTATCCTTTCACTGTTAGTTGAAGACATTAGAATTAGCCTGAAGTTAAAATGCAATCTCCTTAGTTCCCAAGGGATCAACATGCAATGGGGCTAACAGAGAGGAATTGGTTAGGTGTGTGAAAACACCACCACCAATTGTGTCCCATTACTTGGCCGCTATCTGCCATTAATCACCCACTAACCAAAAAGAAAGCAACGGCGTCAAATTGTCTTCTTTCTTTTCCTGCTGACAAACGTGTGAACCACAAGTAACGACTAGGTATTGTGTTGCCAGATTGCACTTGATTGCGTTATAACTACATACCCAATTACACAATACTCGTAGTACGCAAAGGTAACGTGCAACTTATCAGTCAGTCAGAGGGACAGACAGATAGACAGAGAAAAAGTAACGAAACACATGTAACCTGTATCTATTTTTCAGTCTGTCCTTCCTTCCGTATGTTAGCGTGTGTACTCGTATCTATTGTGCGAAGTTAGTGTCGAGTTTAAATTTTCTGTAACAGGTTTTTTTCTCTCGCAGTTTTCCTTTATTCCTCTAGATTGACTCTATTCAAAGAGCATACAGAAGCACATATGTGTGATGGTTGGTCTGAAGGTAATTGTTACACTAACTTTTGTTCGCCTCGCCATGTCTATGTCCCATGTTCATTAACAATTTAGTTTTTATTTGTATGTTTTTGTGTAATTTCATACCATTTTATTTCGGGGTGTTCACGCGGTTTATTCACCTGCGTGTGTTTTGTTCACTTTTCTGAGATGTGGCGAATTTTGCCATTTTCCATTTATTTTGTTTAGCCAAACGTAACATGTGGGGTTCGTTTTAGTTTGGCTTGGTTTTGGGAATCATGCGACAGCTTGCCAAAGGGGACACAGTTTCGTCTGTTAGTCTGTCTGTCCATTCCCATTCATCCAACTAACTTCCTTTGTTCGCCCTGATGGAGTAGTGGCTGAGTCTGTGCCAGTGCCTGGAATTGTTTGCATGAGTCATGGAACTGTTATAGGGTTTTGTGAATATTTTTTTATTGTTCTTTTGCAGGAAGTTTGCTTGACTGGCGCAGAGTTTCGTGTGGTCATGCAAAAAAGTAACAACATAAATTGATGGCTGGAAATGGCAATAGTTTTCGGCTTGGCTAAGGAACTATAGAGGACAATTTGGTATTAGTCATGGGTAGACAATTCCAGTTAGTCGTTTATCTGGGAATATTTCAAGGAAAATATCACTCTCTATCTGACAACGGAAGAGGGATTAGCTGTTTAAGGAACAGCTGATTGTTTTTTATCTTAAATATGTGAGTCACCTTGTGTGAAAAAAATTAAAGAAGTAAATTAAAATAAAATATGTCAGTGAAAATCATTAAAATTTAGAAACAATATTGAGAGTTGAGTACAATTATCAATGCTGACACTATGGATTACCCGGAAGCACTTGGGTAAGTAGGTGAAAGAATGCCCATTTAAAGGTTTAAATCACTATAAATCATTATAATAACGGTCAAATCAAATATAGGGGGAGAACACAGTACAGAGGGAGACTTAGAGGTTTACTCTAGTACAGAGAAAGACCTCAGAGGTCGACTCTAGTATACAGAAGACCTCAAAGGGCGACTCTAGTGTAAAAGAACGACCGAAGAGGTCGACTCTAGTATAGATAAAGACCTCAGAGGTCGACTTTAGTATATATGAAGACTCAGAAGTCGACTCTAGTATATATGAAGACTTCAGAGTTTGACTATAGTACAGACGAAGACCTCAGTGTTCGACTCTGGTATAAAGAATGACCTCAATGGTCGACTCTAGCATAGAGAAAGACCGCCGAGGTCTAATCTAGTATAGAGGAAGACTTCCGAGGTAGACTCTAGTATAGACGCAGACCCAAAAGGTCGACTGCAGTATAGATGAAGATCCCAGAAATCGACTCTATCATAAATAAAGACCTCCGAGGTGACTTTAGAATAGAGAAACACATGCGAGGTCGACTCTAGTGTAGACGCAGACCTGAGAGGTCGACTCTAGCATAGATTAAGACCTCAAGTATAGGGGAAGACCTCAGAGGTCGACTCTAGTATAGAGGAAGACCTCAGAGGTCGACTCTAGTATAGAGGAAGACCTCAGAGGTCGACTCTAGTATAGAGGAAGACCTCAGAGGTCGGCTCTAGTATAGAGGAAGACCTCAGAGGTCGACTCTAGTATAGAGGAAGACCTCAGATGTCGACTCTAGTATAGAGGAAGACCTCAGTGGTCGACTCTAGTATAGAGGAAGACCTCAGAGGCCGACTTTAGTACTGAGGAAGACCTCAGAGTTCGATTCTCGTATAAAAAACGACATCAGAGGTCGACTCTAGTATAGAGGAAGACTTCTGACGTAGACTCTAGTATAGACGCAGACCTCAGAGGTCGACTGTAGTATAGATAAAGATCTCACATGTCGACTCTAGCATAAATTAAGACCTCCCGGTCGACTTTAGTATAGAGGAAGGCTTCCGAGGTCGACTGTAGTATACACGCAGACCTGAGAGGTCGACCCTAGTATAGATTAAGACCTCAAGTATATAAGTAGAGGAAGACCTCAGACGACTCTAGTATATATGAAGACTCAGAGGTTGACTCTAGTACAGAGGAAGACCTCAGAGTTGGATTCTGGTATAAAGAACAACCTCATAGGTCGACTCTAGTAGTAGTGAAAACCCTCCGAGGTCGACTCTAACATAGAGGAAGACATCAGAGGTCGACTCTAGCATAGAGGTAGACCCCAGTGGTCCACTCCAGTAGAGAGGGGAAATATAGGTCATATTCGTCAGGTTTGTAAGCTAAAAATAACACGTCACCCTGAGAAGAGTGTGCAGAGTATTTTGCTGGGATTTTATAGATCTTACTGGAAGTCCTGCGGCTCATTGACTCCATGGCATGGTGTCAGAAACAAACGAATAATGGAATTAGTAATTTTGTATAGAAAACTCCCGACTTTAATGAAGAACAAGAAAACGTCACCAGATTTTTTTGCCAGAAAATATACCACAATTCCCAAAAATTTTATGTTTTTGGCAAAATCAATTTATTTTCCTCCAGAACAAAGAACAAAATCCCATACTTCATTAACTTTTCGAAGGCTCTCCCACAGTTACACCTTCAAAAACATCGTTCAGACTCAAAACAAAAAGGGCACACTTCATTAGTTAAAAACGATAGATAGATAGATGGATGAATGGAAGAAAGGTTGAATGGCAGGTTGTATTAGAATTGGTTTTCTTTGTAATACCACTAGAAAATCCTTCAATCATTAATCAAACTATTGATTCTCATCTCCCTGTGTGTGTTCTTTCCCTGGGAATGAAGAAAAAACAATTCCAATAGAGTTTATACAAGGAGAACACTTGAAAATAAATTCCTGTTGAGGAAAAAATAAAGAAAAGTAAAGAAAGTAAACCATAACCCAAAGTGGCATTAAGAGGGGATATAACCACCGTCGCCGCCATTGTCATAGCCGCCGCCACATGGGGTTGAGAGACGGACACCAACCAAGCACGAGTAGCAGCATTAGTCAGCAGTATCAGGAGAAAAAAAAACACTTGAGCTCAAGGCGGCAGGCAGACACACTCCTTCATTGGTTGCAGTGAAGTAAAGGCTACTCTAGGAAATGGACACAGATGCAGGAATCAAAGCATTTTCCCTTCTTCCAAAGGCAAACACCCCCATAAATATTGACGACGACCATGATGACGATGATTGCAGGAACAACAATGGCAAGGTGGCTTAAGAGGGTTTGATTTTTTCTTTGCTGCTCTGCTGCAACTCTAAGCACAATGAAAATAAGAAAAGTAAAACTACAAAATCAATGAATTCCCCTTTTTGTCCTATGCTGTGAAGAAGATTGTTGGTTTTGCTAATAAATTTTATGACTTCATTGAGTTTAGTTAGTCTCTCAGTCAGTTAGTGTAATTCATGTAAATCATGGTAAGGCGCCTTAAGGGCTTTTACGGATGTGAAGGGGATTTAATGTGTCCGAATGTCTGTAGTCTAGACGAGCATGTCTTACAGTCTTAAGGAAGTGCATGACGAAGTTTTTCTTTTTTTCAAAAGAGTGAGAAGAAGAAAGCGCAGCTATTTAAATGGGATTAGGAATTATTTAATTAGTTTCTTAATGAAATTCAGCTAATCACTCTTATAGGCATTTCTAAATACATTAAAATAATATTTCATTGGAAATATAAAAACTATAGGGAAATTTAATTAAATGAAATCGAGCCAATAGGTGGTTCTGTACGAAGGTGGGAACATTTTTATTATTGGGAAAACTTTTCAATATTTCTCAACATAATCTCCCTTTAGCTCGATACACTTTTTCCAGCGATTTTAATAGCTTCGATACCCTGTTTATGGTAATAAATGTCTAGCTCCTGAAAATAGCCATCAGCCGCAACTTCCATCTTTTCATTGCTGGCAAATCTTATTCCACTGACCCATTTTTCAAGTTTGAAAAAAAAATAATCCCAGGGAAGCTAAATCGGGCGATTAAGGTGCTTGCTGAAGCAACTCCAACTTTAATTCATTGATTTGATTGATGATGATTTGTTTGATTGTAAGTAAACGCGGCACCCATGTTGCGCACAGCTGCGATGTATATCACTTTTTGAAATGCCTTTGACTTCAGCTAGCCAACGAACCTTCAACCGAAGGTCATCCTATACCATTTTGTGAATTTTTGTAACCATTTCTGATGTGGACACCTCAATTGATCAACGTACTAGAAATGGCTGAACAACGATGGCAGGGCCCGCTAGTATACCTTAAATATTTCTAGCTTCTGAAAAATGTCTAGCTTCTGAAAATAGCCATCAACCGCAACCTCCACCTATTTATTGCTGACAAATCTTTTTCCGCCGAGCTATTTTTAAAGATTGGAAACATAAATAATCCCAGGGGATATAAATCGGGCGAATAAGGTACGTGCTGAAGCAATTCGAGTTTTACTGCATTGCAACAGTGAATGTGTGAACTGGTGCATTGTCTTGATTGTGAGCAAACGCGGCACCCATATTGCGCACAACTTTCTCATCATCAAATTTTCCGTCAATATACAATGTATAACACTTTTTGAAATGCACGTGTCTTCAGCTAGCTCACGAACCTTCAACCGAAGGTCGTCCAATACTTACCATTTTGTGAATTTTTTTAACCATTTCTAATGTGGGCACCTCAATTGTTCTACGTAATGGAAAGGGCAGGACAATGTTGGCAGAGCCGGTAAGTATACCATACAAATTCGCCCCTTAAGGTCCAGTAGGTGGAGACATAAGGGGTCAGGTGATTTCTTCAAAAATGGTGTCAAAAATGATTTACATTCACTAGAATATATGGCATACTCTCAAGAAAGAAAATTACAAAGATGGACCGAGTAGGTGACGCTGTAGTAGAGTTAGAATTATTAACAGTTGATGTAGGATCAGTATATTTAGACGTCATTTACTCAATGCGGAAAAGTTACAAAGAATGCTCTCCACCTCATCTGCAGAAGTCATTGCACACCATTACCAAGAACCTGGTGTGTTCCCCCATCAAGCAGAATTTACACTAACACAGACAGTCTATTCCACTCTAGTGCAAGGAGATATTTTGACCTTTTCAGGTCGAATATTGGCCAGATTTGTCTAGCTTTCTGTCCATCTGGTCGGTGTCGATTTCTGCCCATGTATAGTGTCATGAAGGAGGTACTAGCTTACATAGACCAATTGAGGTCCTTAGTGCTACGGTGGGCCCAGTTGCCCCTCAGATCTGTCTCTACCGCAGATCTATCAAGACTTCCTAGAAAGGCCGACCACAGTATACACAGACGTCGTTTACTCAATGCGTAACCTTAACAGAGCAGATGATAAATACTATATACTTCTTCCTTATCTCCACAGCTTCTGCATAAGCCTTTGGACTCAATGTCCAACCTCCTGGCTTTTTCGCCGATCAAGCAGAGTCCCGTCAGAACTTGACTAACGTAGACAGTCTTCTCCTCTCTAATGCGAGAACATATTTTGACTTTCTCAGGTCGTATATTGGCCAGATTTGTCTAGCTTCCCATACAGGTGTCGATTTCTGTCATGTGTTTCATGTGCATAGTGCCGCACCAATATATGAAAATTCTTCGAGAACTTGTTCATAGTAAGTAAACGGCTTTGCAGTTCCCCAGGATATGTACCTTTATGAGGTATATGTTAAACTGATCAACCATCTCGTTAAGAGATCTTCGGCAGACAAGGGCTTTTTGTGAATTTAGTGATGTAGCCGCCAGATATCTAACGTCAGTCCGAGTAAATGACGACGTCAGTGTTGATCACTATGTTTTGACTCAGACATTTAGCGACATCCTCCATCCATTATTTTTATTTTTTCAGCTTGACAGAGCCAGCATTGTGCGGTTTTTAAAATTTTTTTTGTATGTTGGAAAAATATGTACAAATGTGGGTGTACACAACACAAAATATGCAGATGTGTTTCCACAACACAAAGAGAAACGTTGTTTGTCCACGTTGTTTTATTAACAGTTCTGCGGACGGTGGTAGAAATTTCTCCGCATACCTCCTTCCGAACTGTTGCACCATTTCACAATATTTTCAATCGTACTCAGCATGCGTAGAGTCGTATGCTGTTGGGCCTTTTGTTTTGTATTGTCGTTTGCGGTGTTAGGTAAATGTGCGCTTGTAAACATATTAATTATCATAATTCAAAGAAATTATTCTTTTGCGACAAACGTTTTCTCATTTATTGATAAACTGGTATTGCCTGTGCCAAACGCTAGAACCGTTTGCTACAAAAGTTTCATAGTGTTTGGGATAAACAGGCATTGCTTGTGACAAACAAAATAACCGTATGCACCAAACGTTTCACAGGGTTTGTAATAAATATAAATCATTTATGATAAGTGCACTAGCCGCTTGCTATAAACGTTTCTTTGGGATTTGGGATAAACATAAATCGTTTGCGACAAACATAGACCACAAACGAAATTCGTTTGTCTAATTCTCCGTTTGGGAATAACTTGTAGAAGTAAAGATAATTACTATTTCCTGGTAAACTGCCAATCCATTCATCACTGGCTGGTATTTTGAAAAGTTCCTATTGAATGTGTACATCGTCGGCATAAGTCCACTCGATCGGTTATATTTGCACTACGAAATGATATTCTACATACAGTTGTTCTACGATCACATGGTACATAGTTCCACGTAACGGAAAAGAGCAGAGCAACATTGACAGGGCCAACTAGTTCTACCAAAAAATAAATTTATTATACAGGTTGTTACAGAAGAAAGTTTATATATGTTTAGCTTACACTGAGCCAAAAATTAACCTTATATAAGGTTAACTTAACCATAAATAAACATGATTTGGAGTCTACGTTATATAAGGTTAATTTGAACATTTTCTTGTTGACTGGTATTTAACAATAATAATATTTAATTTAACTATTCCATGGTTGAATTTTTTAACCATGAAAATTGTTAATATTATAATAATAATTGTTACTTTAACAATGCATTTTTGAATTTTTTAACCATGAAAATTATTAATATTAACATTTCATAGTTAATTTATTGAAACAATGCATGTTCAATTTAACAATGAAATTGTTAATATTATTAACTATGAAGATTGTTATTGAAACCTTTTTTATTGTTAATTTCACTATTTAGTGGTTACTTCATGTAACCAGAAACATAGTTGTTTCAATAATTTTTAATATTTATATCAAATAAAAAAAGGGAAATTTAACTATAGCATTTTTATTTTTTATTTTATTTACAAAATATATGTTAATATATATATGTATAAGAAACACCTGAAAAGAACAAAAAAACAAAAAGGTTAGAAAATATAAGTATAAATGTAAAAAAGGGTGCAATTCTAAGAATTTTTTTTTGAATTTTTACCTAAATTCTGTAGTTCAAAGAGCATAAGCATTTACCGATGGGCTGATATGATGGAAAAATCTGCTCTGTGACTATAAGTTAAGTGCCTACGTTTCTGTGCTTGACCAACATGTGATCAGTCCCCGCTCAAAAGGTGCCGTCCACGTAAACTCCCTGAATCTTTCGATTATTAAGGGCCCAGGAGGGTTAGGCACTTAGATTGGGGTACTGAGCTTAGTCCGATCTTACGGCAAACTTATAGGAGAGAGGAGATTAATAACAAAGGCAATCTGATAGAAAGCCGATGTCCCACCAAAATCATAATCGGAATAGATATAAAAATCAAGGATTGGGTAAGTCAATGGATGATACTTCAAGGAAGTGCACTGAATTGTATATTAAAAACAAGTAAGAAAGTTTCAGTCGGGTAAACCGACCAAGGTATAGTTGTTATTAAATAATCAATATTTCACTAAATGTTAACCCTTTGTGTGGGAGGTACCAGAAGGAATGGACCAATATGGCCCATCTTTGAACTTAAAAAATATTACCGTATACCAAATTTGAAGTGAATCGGTCACTCTTTTCGAGAGTTATCGTGCGCACTAGCCAGCAGACAGACGGACGGACATATCTCATTCGACTTAAAACGACCCAAAACTAATATGCGCTGAACATACTTAGGGTCTTAGATCACTCCTTCAATGTGTTACACTTTTGGCCCGTTGCAAATGATATATACCCTCGTATTACTAAAGTGAGGGTATAAAAAAACAAATGTATGCATGCATACCACTTTTCCTGTAATTACTTCGCACACTACAACTAGTATTGATACAGCTTATCAACAGTTTCTAGTATTGGCACAACTTACCAACAGATTCAAGGCCGGACTCCCAGCAAAAGCAGCCGCAAGCCACAGAAAAAGAAAAAACAAAATATCGTTTATATGTATGTATGTAGGTATTACGAAAGCACTTCTAACAACATATGTATGTATGTACATATAACAGTATCAACATCGCACAACAAAAAAAACTAACGTATGTATGTACGGCGTATCAGCCACAAGTGTTCAAACGAAAAGACAAGATGAACACATACCCACACGTACACATCACTTCTCTCCGTATGTTTGCTTGCTGCTGCATGTACTTACGTACATACATTGTTTGTTTTTTCATGCTCAGTTAATGCGACAGCGTGTACATATTTTTTTCTCTCTTAACCACTGAATTTCACAATTGTAATGGCATAATCACAAAAAATAATTTTAATATTACATTCGCCTTTACTATAATTAAACAGGCACAAAACACTATTAACATTTTTAACACACATATTGTATTATTTCACTTTTTAAATACACATATGTACATACATACTTATGAATGTAGTTCTTTACAAAATGTTTTACTACTTACCTCTATACCAACAGCTTCCGACAACAGCACTAGTCCCATCGACTATTCAACACCAACTGAACTCCCGCACTCGATCAAGCACCGAAGCTGGCATTTGGTGGTGTTTTGAATGAGCGAGATAAATTCTCTTATGACGACAGTCGCATTCGTTTCAACTTCGTTTAACTTAATACTCAACTTCGTCTAACACAAAGCAGTTGAAAAACGTCGACCACAACAGAGCCGAATTGTTGTTTATCTCGCACATTTTTCTGCCTCTCTTTCAAAAAAACCAACCATATATAATGTTAACTTAACCATTTTTCATGTACATTTGAACTTATATAAGGTTATTTTTGTCTTCGTAATCAAACACTTACCATGAAAAATTTAACCAGACACATGGTTAAAAAAATCATTGTATTTTCGGCTCTGTGTAGAATTCGAGGGAAACCAAAGGATATATCAATCTGTTGCTAGCTGGCTTTTGGGAATAAGTAAATATGGAGCATTTTGCGGGAGTATGTATGCGCATTATAAAGGGGTTTCCAATAAGAGTGATATGATTTCTTTGAAAAAAACACACTTATTGTTGGAAATTCAAAAGTTTGTTATTTAATGTGAATTGCAATCGATACAATTAAGATCTAAATAAAACGTCATTCAAATCGACCCCATGACTTCTTCTGCAGGAACGAATTCTATAAACCCAATTTTCGAGCACTTTTTCCACTAAATGAAGTCGTATGTCATGAATGGCACGTTCAATATTGATTTGTAAAGTTTGAAGAGTGTCTGGTTTATTTCGAAAGACCAATGACTTCAAATAACCCCATAAGAAATAGTCTAATGGTGTTAAATCACAACTTCTAGGAGGCCATTCAATATCACAATTTCTTGAAATAAACGAATCTCCAAACTTTTCTCGCAACAATTCAATTGTTTCATTTGCTGTGTGGCACGAAGCCACAATCGGTCAATGGCAAAAAGATAGCTCTTAACGAGAGCTAAAATATTGCTCATAGGTGTCAACGTCGTAGGTCGACTGGAAAGTGTTTTTTTTTTGTTTGGATTTAAAAAAAGGACAGCATAATTTCCAAATGTGAACGGAAAGTTTATTTTTGCTGTAGCTCCTTAACGGTACGTCGGATCGGGAATCTGTAATGGCAAAGAGATAGCTCTTAACGAGAGATGGGTGTCAAGGTCGTAGGTCGACTGGAAAGTGTTTTTTTTTTTATTTAAAAAACTGAATAATTTGTAAACGTTGTTCTTGCGTATATCTCTCCATGATGAAATTGTAAACACTACTGAATACAATGAAAAACAAATGACAGATCATGACATATTACAAATGGACGAAACGTCACTTCAAAATCATATCATCCGTATTGGAAAACCCGTTATCTGCATGATTTCTAACAAAAATATTCTTCGGTGACAGCAGCGTTTAAAATCAGTCAAAAATGGGTCAATATGTTTAAAGAATTACTTTTGTCAAGACAACAGCAAGAAATGTCTACGATTTGTATGACTTTTGACAAGTTTTAATGACAATTTTTAGGGATTAGTTGGTAGACCCATGTAGTCAACCTATTTAAATATACATAATTTTCCAAGTGTCCTCTTAATTTCGGCCTCCGGCCTGTATTTCGAATCCTTCCTCAAAATTACTAAGATTTATGATTTCCCAGCAAATTTTGTGAAATGTTATGGCAGCAAGAGCAACAACAAAAGTAGATACGACAACAGAGCAACAATTACACATACGACCAAAAGATCATCAGCTATCACAATTTTTTTTTACAATTCGATACATAAAATTAAAGAAGAATTTTTTCCTAATTTCATAAAAGATTATTCAAGGTTCTTTTTTAATTTTAAAGAAGTTATAAGAAAGTTGAATGCATGAATATAAAGAAGAAGCTATAAACAATAATTAATGGTGAATGTTAAATAGATTTAATTTCCATACTCTTTTTCAGTACACCCTTGATTTTTGTATCTCTCCTGATTGACTTAAAAGTAATTAAAAATAAATGAACATACTCAAATTTTTATGAGCCATTTCAAACATACATAACATGTTGGGAATGTACGTTAAAATTTAGAAAATCGTTTTTCTTTCGGTGTATATCACTGAATAATAACGTTAATGGTCATTTCTATCTCTCGCTCAATTGGTGAATAGTTGTAATACACCACATCAGCTGTTTGCTAACAACAATGTTACCATACGTTTTGTATAAAAAGTGAAGTTAACCACATCGCAAATGAGGGATTGCGGCAATCCCCAATACGAGTTTTGAATACATAAATCGATAATTATAGACCATCATTTGTTTTCGTTTTGCTTCATTTATAAACCATTTTTTTTTTAAAAAAAGGTGCGTCATTAGTTGATTCATCTTTGGGATCTCTTCTCTCATATTCTCCCCCTCTTCGATTTTCTCATAATGCATCAATATCTCCCCCAAATTCCCGAAGTACCAGCATTACTATTCAAATATTTATTTCATAGGTGAATGCAGTTTACATTTAAAATTTTTTCCCGCAATATGAAAAGGTCAAAAGAATTTAAGACGAAAAAAAAATAGGAAAATAAGACGAACAATTTCAATACCTTTTTTTGTGTTGTAGTACCTATGCATGTCAATGAATTTCCTTTTTCATCGTTGTATTGATGAAAAATCGAATTGTGGTTGGGCTAGGAAAATGTCTTACCATTTCCCGAGCACCACACGTGCATATGAAGGTAAGAGTTTACATACAGTGGTTGAGAGGACTGAAGACAGACCTTGGTTTTTTGCTGGGCTGCGTGAGAGTGAATTCAAGTGGTTTGGGGTTTGAGAAGATTTTTCTATTCTTTTTTTTCCTCCAAATGAAATTGAATGCATTTCCTGGGATTTTGTTCTGTTCTGTTTGCTTTGTAAGGAGTGTTCGGTGCGCTCGCGCATGCACAGCGTGACGTATTTTCTTGTTTAACCAACAAAATTCTTGAAGTTGTCAATTACATTTTGATCGAGTGGTTTTGAAGAGAGTGATGTGTTTACCGAACGTAACGAATATTGGACAATTTACTTTTATTTTTCTTTTCTAATGCGTATTTGTGATTGTCGGTTTGGATTGGATTGTATTGGGAAAATTGTGGGGTTCTAAATGAAATTGCGATTTGGGAATTATGGGGTGAGGCGTCAATAACATTGTTTAGCGTTACTAATGAGACTTACATAGATATGTATTTAAATTAAGGTTGAGAAGTGTAATGACGGAAAATGATATCAATTATTTGTTTGTTTTTAATCTATAGCTTTTTTAATTATCGATAACTGTCTTGGTAAGCGATAACTTCCGTAGTAAACGATTCCATTCAAAAACTCTTTGGATTTCGCAGCCAAATTTGGACATACAAGCGCGGTTTTGAAATTAGCCGAACTAACATACAGATGGCGGTAGTAGTTAGAAAAAATTACGTTCGCTAAAAGTGGCAACCTTCTAAAATTTATGTTTCAAGGCGAACAATTTTTCCCGGTTCTTTCGATTTTTTCATTCAAATGAGCAAAAAATTATAAAAAATTAATAAAAAATCCGCAAGACGAGTCAATTTTGAAATTTCGATTACGAAGTAAGTTCTCGAAAATTGTTAACTGTATTTTTACCGTTTATTTTTCATATCGAGTTCGTTTTACAGAAAAAAAATCAATGTTTTTTCGACTTTTCAATATTTATTGTAAGAGAACTTGATAATATGCCCTTTTATCAATCGCGGGATCTCGGATATCACACTCTTGCTCTTTAAATATATTTTTAAATAAATTTGACGAACAAAGCGAGACGGAAATATAGAATTCCAAAGGAAACACTTCCATTCATTCAAAATTTCATTTCATCAAACCCAACAATAAATCAATCAATGTTAATTCCCTTCAGCACCACCGCTGTGATGAGATTTCATCTGAAACTTCTGCACCTCCAACGTTCATAACTGTACCTGCATGTAACCCAATACCTTTTTAATACCTACAACAATAAATCATTGGATTATCGAACGTAATCAAAACTAATTTGACTTTATAATGACAAATTACAAAACGACGTCACGTTTTTCTTTTGTATCTCTAATAGAAAAAAGCATCTGTTGGCTGGGTTATAGAGGAAGAATTTCCAGAGAGACACACCACCCTGCTTGTTTGACAATTTTTGTCATATGACACCCTGCAGGGCCTCTGCTGCCTGTTCGCTCATTATCATTACCAGAATCTGGCAGAGTCAAAGGTCATGCACCCCTATTGGAAAATCTATTAACATTTACAAAGACATTACGAATATCCACACAACATCCTACTCCATTCGTTAGATGTTTCCTCTTCATTATAAATGAGACTATGGCAACAATGAACGGCAACAATGGTGAAAAAGGATTCCCTGCATACTATCTGACTGGGTGACTCTAGAAGCCTAGAAGAAGAGCAACAAAAACTAGTAAACACTATCGACGAGAAAAGAAAGAAAAAACAACGCGTGCTAAACTCATATTTCATAAATGACACAATAACAACGACCGAAAGAAAGAATGAAATACAGCACGAAATATGGAAAACAACAACAAAGAATCTAAATCATTGCCAGACCAAAAGGATAAGGACACCAAGGGATTTGAAATTCTTGTAATATTTGCTCTGTTGCTATACTCTACGAGTATGTGCGTTGTAAATGAAACATTGAACGTGTTCCATTAGAGAACACGTGCCTCAACTTCAACTATTCTCAAAAGCTCACGCCTCTCTCCCCCATTCCATTGGAGAAACACGTAATTCGTAATTACATATAATTCATGGCAAAAAACATGCACTGAAAAAATTAGGAATTCAATATTAAAGACAATGGCATAGATTTAACGCCAACAACAAAAAAACATTAGTATAAAAACATTTCTAACTTAAACTAATGAAAATGTATTTAATGCTAAACAAATTATCTAAAATTTAAGTATAAAATGGACTTATTATTTATTACTATTAATTGAATGATATTAAATTTAAGTAGAAAATGAACCTATTTTACTGTCTTTGACGCCAAATAGTATATTAATTGAAGTATCATAAATTTAACTTTAAAATGGCCTTTTTTTAATATTTTATTGGCTTTGACCCAAAATTAACTATTATTTATTTATATGAATTTCAACACAAAGTAAACTTATATTGTAATTTTACGGTCCAGGGAAAAGCTGGGTTACAAAGACAAGAATTTTGCAGCGACATTCCAGAGACTCTGGTGGGAATCGAACCCACGACCCCCAAACTACCTACTCACCTACTGGGGCGCTCATTTATTATTATTATACATTGAATTATCATATATGAACCTGTTTCAAGTTTTTTCTCTTTGATACCAAATCAATGCCAACTTCTTTAAAAAATTTAATGCAGTGTAGCAATACCTAATTCGATTACATGAGAAAAATTTTTTTTTTATTTATTTCATGTAATTTTTTTGTATCTCAAACACAACTCAATCCAAGCCAAACAATCCCACTGTGCTAAATTATGAACTGTTTTTGTATTCCATGTATCGTATATCGTTCAATTATTTTGAAACAATCGAACTGATGGATGGACGGACAGAGTTTTCAAGGGTAAACAACTTTATCGGCCAACAAATGCGTTATTTGGGTTGTTTTAACTGATTATTGTTATTGTTGAAGGGAAACCCCCCACAAAACTAAATCGATATTTGAAATTGTTTTTCCATTTCCTTTCTCCAGGATATGTCATGTCCTGTTACGAGTGTTTTTGGCACCATCAATGCAATGGACAGATAACAATTTGTCATTGTGTGTGTTTGTTTTTCTCTAAATAATACTTGAGAATACAAATAAACAGGACGAAGAAGTGGGAGAGGGAATTTTCTGTCATTAAGGATATACAGTTTCTTTTATTTGTTTTTTTTGTTATTAATGAATCCACCAAATAAATGTCGAAATCAATGCGTCATTGAATTATTTTAATTGAATAATTATATAATTGAATAATTGAATAATTGAATAATTGAATAATTGAATAATTGAATAATTGAATAATTGAATAATTGAATAATTGAATAATTGAATAATTGAATAATTGAATAATTGAATAATTGAATAATTGAATAATTGAATAATTGAATAATTGAATAATTGAATAATTGAATAATTGAATAATTGAATAATTGAATAATTGAATAATTGAATAATTGAATAATTGAATAATTGAATAATTGAATAATTGAATAATTGAATAATTGAATAATTGAATAATTGAATAATTGAATAATTGAATAATTGAATAATTGAATAATTGAATAATTGAATAATTTAATAATTTAATAATTTAATAATTTAATAATTGAATAATTGAATAATTGAATAATTGAATAATTGAATAATTGAATAATTGAATAATTGAATAATTGAATAATTGAATAATTGAATAATTGAATAATTGAATAATTGAATAATTGAATAATTGAATAATTGAATAATTGAATAATTGAATAATTGAATAATTGAATAATTGAATAATTGAATAATTGAATAATTGAATAATTGAATAATTGAATAATTGAATAATTGAATAATTGAATAATTGAATAATTGAATAATTGAATAATTGAATAATTGAATAATTGAATAATTGAATAATTGAATAATTGAATAATTGAATAATTGAATAATTGAATAATTGAATAATTGAATAATTGAATAATTGAATAATTGAATAATTGAATAATTGAATAATTGAATAATTGAATAATTGAATAATTGAATAATTGAATAATTGAATAATTGAATAATTGAATAATTGAATAATTGAATAATTGAATAAATGAATAATTGAATAATTGAATAATTGAATAATGAAAATAATGAAAATAATGAAATAATGAAAATAATGAAATAATGAAATAATGAAATAATGAAATAGTGAAATAGTGAAATAATGAAATAATGAAATAATGAAATAATGAAATAATGAAATAATGAAATAATGAAATAATGAAATAATGAAATAATGAAATAATGAAATAATGAAATAATGAAAAAATGAAATAATGAAATAATAAAATAATGAAATAATGAAATAATGAAATAATAATTGAATAAATAATGAAATAATGAAATAATGAAATAATGAAATAATGAAATAATGAAATAATGAAATAATGAAATAATGAAATAATGAAATAATGAAATAGTGAAATAATGAAATAATGAAATAATGATATAATGAAATAATGAAATAATGAAATAATGAAATAATGAAATAATGAAATAATGAAATAATGAAATAATGAAATAATGAAATAATGATATAATGAAACAATGAAATAATGAAATAATGAAATAATTAATCAAAAAGGTACCATGTACCAATTGCCGGCAGCAGGTTCTAAGTATGAAGGCAAATTCTAAATGATTTTTAAGATATTATTCTACTGTACAAATCTCTTAATGATTTCAATGTTTTTCTACGATTTAGTTCATACAAAAAGTAAATAAATGTAATTAAAAAATTTATCAAATCTTAATCACGTTGTTGTTTTTTGCTCTCATGTTGAACCCAGTTTATATTACTTGCCACTCATTAATCACGACTTTGCGACAAACCCATTCTGATAGCACGTATTACTTATAAAAAATACAACAAAACAAAATGCCAAAGGTGCACGTGTAACTTAAAATGTAAATTTTGAAAGTTAATTCCACAACTGCTATAAAACCTGACTTGGCTGTAAGGATAGAACTCAACTTAGACCCCTTAAGCCTTAACACCTTTGCAACGAGATATGTGGGCTGGAAAATAAGTTTTTCCATTGTTTAAATTGAGTTTTGCGATTTCATTTGGTGTTTTTTGTTACTAAAATTAAAAGTGACCATAAACCGCTTAAACCACGATTAATCCAGTGTATGACTAAGCTTACTTTGTGTACGATTAAGTAAATGTGGTTGTCTTATAATTATTTTTTGTTGCTTTTATTTCGAGGAGAGTGCGATTTTTATAACACGTAATTGTGATTGTGGTTTTTGTCTTGGCTTTTTTAAGTTTCGCAATATTCGTTTGTCTGCTTATCTTTTATCGTTGGTTTTGTTATTGTTTTCATATATAGAAAGAAAAATAATAATAAAAACAAAAAACATTAGATTATTTTTTATCAACACCGCGGGCTTTTGTTGAAGAATGAAAAATAATAATAAAAATGATTGAACTAAAGACAAAACAAAAAATAATAAACACAATTGTAATGAGTTTTTACACGTTTTATGGTCTTGGTGTTATTATTATTTTTTAATTATTTTATAATATCAAAATGTGAAGAGGCAATGGGTGACCATAATTTTGCCATAATTTACACACAACAAAACTAAAATAAGAGAAATCTTGGCATTTTATTATGTCTTTAGTGGAGGACAAATTAAAAGAAAAAGCCAAAAAACGTTGGTTAATTAAAGGTAAATTAAAAATTGTTTAGATAAGATTTGGAAAACATTTTAAAGTCTCAGTATTTTGAAAAAGTTAAATTATTAAATATTTTAAGTGAAATTGAAATAATTTATAACTCCCCGGTACCAATATCCTTGAGTAGTTACTATGAAATCCGCGACCATAATTACAAAATCCCATGTAACGTATATAAAGTATAGTCATCATTCCAGAGTGATCATTGCAATTGACTTTTAATTAATTACCCCTTTAAACAAAGAAATTCACAATTTATTGGCTTATTTAGACTGTAAAGACTAGGAATAGAAAACTTTTGTTCTTTGTGTTTTACATCTCCTCCACAAGTAAAAAACCTGTAGAGAATGTGCTCCCCCCTAAAAGCGACATAAAGACACGATTTCCGCAAATAGCGAAGTCAACTTTACGACTTCATTTAATTCGATTTGAATTTCAATCATGTATTAATAAAGCACGATTTAATGCCATAACTTCAAAGAGGATAAATGCACAAAAGGCATGTCCGTTCGTCTGTCCGTCCGTTATACAATGTAGTCATTGCTCCAGAACTTAGTAGTCTATAGTGTAAGTGGTAGGTTGTTGCTGCATTCAGTGGTGTAAACATCTTTTGTAATTTCAATTAGTTTGACCCGAGTCCAACTCTTACTGAAGAATTAGTCAATCAATCATCAGTCATAGTGGTTTGACGAGGGATGAATGTAAAGTATGATCTAATGGGAAAGAGTAACAATTGTAGAGTCTATAGGTTACAAGGGGTGAGTAGTGTAAACAATGCAGTAATAAACTCATTATGAGGAATTAGTCCGTCGTGATATCAGTCATATTGGACATACGAGGGAATAATGAAAATTGAAATAAAATATATATGGGGGATTTCATATCAAGTGAGTAAATTTTTTAAAATCATGTCTTCTGATCGGGATGAGACTTGCACAAAGTTTAGTCATATTGGACGGCAGTTATGACACAAAATTTCAACGAGATCGGTTAAGGACTGTCCGAGTTGGACTGTGTTGATTATTGCCATTTTGGTCAAACGATCCTTTTCACCATCCGTATATGCCGATTATATTAAGAAAATTTTGTCCAATGTGTTTCCGATAGCTTTTTTTTAATCTTTTTAAGAAATATACAATTTCACAAAAATATTTTTTTGTGAATTTAAAACGTGTGTTGACATTTTTGAAAAAATCTTATTTTTGTTTGTATTTGTATTTTTTTCCTCAAACGAAAGATTATCTCATTAGTGGTCTATTAGTGGGATGCGACTTGTTTGTCTATCAAAATTTAGATAAACATCGCAAAAATAGAGGTTGAACAATATATTTTACGATTACTTCAGAATAATTTATCCTAATTGATTGAGGAAAGCCCTCATCCTCTTGTGACATACTTTTTTCATCCCATCTGCGGTTTCAAGAATGTCTTACAAAATATTGCCAAAAATTATTTTTTTTTGATAAATTTTAATAATTTTTTAATTAAAACCTCTTAAAAACATCGAAAAGTTCACAATTATTATATTTTTGCCGTTTTTCTTACAGTCTAATAGGTTATGAATAAAATTAGACAGTTTCGAAAAAAATCGATGAATAATTTTATATGTTGTAGCGTTGTCGAGAGAGTTATAAAAATTATTATAATTGTAGAATCTAAAGGTTACCGGAGGTCAGTAAGGTAAACTGTGCATCAATGCACTCAAAATAAAGAATTAGTCAAACAATTATCAGCCACAATGGATAAACGAGAGAGTAAGAAAAGTATTATAAAATAGAAAAATACTCAACTGTAGAGTACTTAGGTTACAGGGGGTTAGTAAAGTAAATAGTGAAACAATTACAAAATTTCTAAAACTTTTAAGGAAAGAAAAATAGCAATTACATTCTTTACATAACACAGGGTTAGTAAAATATTAAGCAAATCAGTTTTAGCTTTGAAAAACTGTTAAGGAAAGAAAATGGTCGGTTCCATATTATATGGATTCAATAAAGTAAACAGTAAAGAATAAGAACACCAGAAACAATTTACAAGTGCTAAAATTGGAAAAATTGGAATTGATGAATAAGAGCATAAGAATGGCTTAAGCGCAGTCAATTGACTATTGGAAACCAGTATATTCGGCTTTGCCATATTTTGTTCTTTTGACATTCAAATGACATAGGTAGATCCAATTGATCCCTAATAGACTATTGGACACCAGTTTGTACGCCAGCAGATAATACATTTCTATACCAACATTTTAATATTGATTAAACTAAAAGTAATTGGAATAAAGTAAAGTAACTAGTCAATATAAGACAACAAATAAATGAAAAATTTATTGACTTGGATTCAGTAAAACTCGGATAAGTCTTTCTAAATGTTCTAGGTTTTATTGGCCCTTAATAGACAACTGGACAATTATTCCAATTAGAGTTTACCTGGAGTTAGTAAAGTAACTAGTCTATAAAAACACGAATGGGAATTTTATTGACATGAATTTAGTAACATTTGAATAATTTTCTCAAAATATTTAAAACTTTATTGGTCAATAATAGAAAGCAGGATAATAATTTTTATAATTATTCGTATTACAGATTACCTGGATCTAGTAAAGTAACTAGCCTATATAAGACATAATATTTACGGAAAATTTCTTGACCTTTTTTCAGTACAATTTTAATAAGTCTCTCTAAATTCTTTAGGTTTTATTGATTTTAAATAGACAGCTGGATAATTATTCCAATTAGAGGTTATCTTGAGTTAGTATTGTAACTAGTCTGTAAAATCTACAAACAAATGAAGAATTCGAACAAGTCTTCTATTTAATAAAGTTGTTGTAAGTCGCTCTAAATACTCAAGATTTTATTCGTCATTAAAGACTACTGGATAATTACTAACTAATCTATAAAAGCCAACAAATAAGAGAGAATTTTTATATTTCGATTCAATAAATCTCCCTAAATATGCAAAGCTTTATTGGCTGGATAATTATTCTAATTACAGATTACCTGGGGTTAGTAAAGTAAATACTCTATAAAAAAGACTACAAAAAAAAAGAAGAATTCGAATAAGTCTTGAATTTAGTAAAATTTAAATACTCAAGGCTTCACTAGTCATTGATAGACTAATTATTCCTATTAGATATTACCTGGAGTTAGTAAAGTAACTAGTCTATAAAAGACAAACAAATGGCGAATTGACTTGAATTCAGTAAAAGCCGATAAGTCTCTATAAATACTCAAATCCCTACTGGGATCTAGATTAATCGTTAGTACAACACTGTATACGAAAGCGGTCCAAAAATTATCCGACTTGACATATAGTCGAAAAATCACTTTCGCGAAAAGTGGCAACCTTCGAAAACATATGTTTTAAGTTTCTAGGCGCCATGTTGTTTAGATTTTTTAAGCACTCAAAATTAAACGATCTCAGTGAATTTGTAAACATGGCTGTCGGTTGAAGGTTCGTGAACTAGTAGCTGACATCATAGGCATTTTGATGATGAGGAAGCTGTGCGCTAGATGGGTGCCGCGTTTGCTCACAATCATAAAAATGCACCAGTTCCCTCACACTTTCACTATTGCGATGGCCCAAAGTAATGAATTAATGTTCGAATTACTTCAGCACGCACCTTATTCGACAGATTTAGCTGCCTCGGATTGTTTTTTGTTTCCTAACTTGAAAAAAAGGCTCGACGGAAAAAGATTTGCCAGCAATGAAGAGGTTGCGGTTGATGGCTATTTTCAGGAGCTAGACAGTTCTTACTATAAACAGGGTATCGAAGCTATTGAAAATAGATGGAAAAGGTGTATCGAGGTAAAAGGAGATTTTGTTGAGAAATAAAAAAAAATTTGCCAAATTTGTTGTGTTTTCTTTGTTAGGTCGGCTAAATCGTAGATTTATCTTTTTAATTTCAGGAATATTGAAATGACTAGTTTATTCGCCTCTACCAGATGGCAGATATGATACATTACTGTTTATGCTACTTCTAAATTCTAATATGGAACACAAATCGCACTTTTAATTGTTGTTTCTGTCTTTTATAGACTGCTTACATTACTGACCCCAAGTAATCACTAATTGAGACAATTATCATTATTTCTGCTAAAGCCTTTGAATTTCAACATGCAACATAATGAATAATGATTGATTACTTTAAAACTTCCCTCGTAATCTACTTTTCCTCGAATTCATTTTAATTCTGCAGAGTTCTCTTATAGTCTGCAATATATTTCTATATACATATATACATATATAAAGATACTGTTTTTCCAAACAAAGATCGTTCAATTAATATAACAATGAGGACACAATTAAATGAACAATTGTAATGAAATTGTTATGACAAGTCAACAAAGGATAAAATATAATGCATTTGCAATACGAGTATAGTAATGCAGTGGAGTGAGCAAGAGCAGAGCTGGAGCACGCGTTGCTTGACCTTACTGCTCTAGAGTGGAGCTTCTACAAATGGAGAGCTGCGGCTATCCAAGGAGCCCTTTCGTTACTGAGAGTTGAAAAATGCAATATTGTCTAATACTGGGATTTACATTTGGGGCATTACTATTTGAAAACGTATATTTAGGCTCTTCGCAAGTCTGCAGGCAGTCACAGAGCCAAAAATGATAGAGACCTGCTCTAAAAATATTATAATGTTATTTATTTGAATTACAATACAAAGTAAATTTATATTCCAATTTTACGGTCCAGGTAATAGCAGGGTGACAAAGACCATGTGGCAAGATTTTTTGCAGCGACAGACCAGAGCATCTGGTGGGAATCGAACCCACGACCCCCAAACTCATAGACGAGACGCTACCTACTCACCTACTGCTGCACTCTCTAAAAGATATAAATTTAAAATTTGTGTAAAGTAAATAAAGAATATATTTAATATTAATACAAAAAATAAGTCTATAGAATTTTTCCAATTGATTTGTAATCTCCTGCATAATTTCCTATTAGAAATTTAAAATTTTTTACGTACTCGAAGGACCATTTTCTCATAGTCAAGCAACCTCTAACTATAGAAAATAAGTAATAAAGTCAAAATTAATTATATTTTTATTTTGTTTTTTTACACAAGTGTTTTTCATTTATGCCTCGGTGATTTTTAGTTGTGGTCGCATAGATGTCACTGAAGCTGAACGTTTTCGGCATTCAAATGAGGTCAAAACCACAGACATGAAAGAAAAATTAGCTCTAAATATGTATGAAACAATCGAGGACAGAGATCAGAGCTGCTGCCAAGGGAAGACAGTCAAAGGGTTTAACTATAAAATGGTGAGTAATCTTTTGCGCTCGTAAGTCAAAAAATAACTCACTCACAAGTTGAGATTTCTTGTTGTCGTAACGAATATTCGTATACTGGGAGGGGCTCTCTCCAGAGTTTAATATGTACTCTTATAATACTAATTTAGGAGTACTGAACGGCGAAATTAAATCTTTAGGAAATCGAAATAAGTTTTATTAAACGTCTATGCTTAGGAGTAGAAATTAAAACTTGCCTTTGCTTATATGTAATCACAAGGGCGGTCCCAAAATTAGCCGACCTAACAACGAAAACACAGCAAATTTGGGATCATTTGTCTTTATTTGTCAAGCTCGATGCTATTTTTCCAGTGATTTTCAATAGCTTCGATACCCTGTTTATAGATTATAAGAACTGTCTAGCTCCTGAAAATAGCCGTCAACGACAACCTACACCTCTTCATTGCTGGCTAATCGTCTTCCGACGAGCCATTTTTTAAAGTTTGGTAACAAAAAATGGACTCGAGAGAGCTAAACCTGGCGAATAAGGTGCGTGCTGAAGCAATTCGAACTTTAATTCATTGATTTTGGCCATTGCATGGGTGAATGTGTGAACTGTTGCATTGTCTTGATTGTGAGTAAACGCGGCACCCATCTTGCAACCAGCTTGGTCACCATAACATTGTCCGTCAATATACGATGTATATGACTTTTTGAAATGCCTATGACTTCAGCTAAGCTCAGGAACCTTCAACCGCCGGTCATCTAATAACATTTTGTGGATTTTTTTAACCATTTCTCGAGTGGACATCTCAATTGGTCGACCAAGTTCGTACGGCCCCGTTTAAACTCTGCCACCCAGTATTTTATAGCTGTAAACGAAGGAGAAGACTCCCCCAAAGTAGAAGCTAGCTCTTATTTTTATATTGGTAGAAGTGAGATCTTTCAAATGAAGGTATTGCATTACATTTATGGCATTTACTGTTTGAAAATTATATCATGTAAATGTTGGCCATGACTACGTCTACGTCCATTCGAAAGGTTCAATTTTGGGCGACCTTTGCTTTTAATGGATGTAATTGTAGCTCTAGGTACTCTTCGGGTTGCTCATCAGCCAAAATACGGAAATTTTGTTTATTACCGTATCCATTGAGACAGAAATGTGCTTCAGCACTGAACAACATTTCACGATAAAACACCGGATTTTCATTGTGTTTTTCCAGAGTCTATTCACGAAATTTGGAGACGCTGCTGTGGTGTGAGTCTTTTAATGATGACTTTTCAAACGATACTGAATAAAAATGACATAGCAGTTTGATATGAGTCACGCGTGATCTGTAAAAAAAGGATATTGAAAATCAAACCTCACGATGAATCACCCGATGTATAGACCTTAAACATATTTAATTGAATATCTCAACACATGGTTATGCAAGTTAATCACATTTTTTGAACAGATCTCCACTAGGGATATACTCGAAGGACCATTTTTTTGCAGCCAATGCCTTAACTGTCTTTAATTGTATATTTTTAATATGATTTCTAATATAAAAGTATACGTGAATTAATTACATAGTTATTAAGCAAGAAGCTCTATGATTTATTGAGACATTAAAAGTAATATATTCACTTAGTAACTTTTCTACCATTAAACTAAATTCTTTTATTTTTACACTTTTGAGACTACGTTAAGTGAATACCAAATATGTATCTCTGGCCAGTGGTGAAAGAGGAACATCAAGTTGGCCTAGCCCGTAATGAAGAAATAAATAAATGGAGTGCTGTAGTCAAAGCAAAGAACAAAATTTCCCACGACTTTTTGAAAAAAACAACACTCTATCCATGATTTTAAAGCAAAATTGCCCAAAAAGAAAAACTTTCAATTTAATTTACAAACATTTCTTCACCAACCAACAATCACTGAAACTTAAAATAAAGTGCTGACGGCGGCAAGCATTTCTCGTACTTTACATTAAATATTTGGAGCATTACCAAAATCAATAAACCGAGAAAAAAACAAAGCGAAAAACGTGCAGAAAATACAAGCAATGTGACAAAAAAACGTGGCTGACCTAAATACGAACTTTGACTGCCTTCTGTTCTTTATAAAAATTCATGAAAATAAAATCCTAGCCAATCGAAAAACAAAACTTTGTTAAATTTTCCTATAAGTCTTTTAAGAAGATAGTAGATAGTAGACCAAAAGAATAAAAATCTCTGAAAGAAGGAACAAAAATTAGCCTCCAGATATAGTAAAAGTAAAACCATTAAACAAAACCTTAACAAAAAGAAATGCCTCAAACAATAAACCACAAAAAATAAAACCATCAAAACAAAGCAAAAAGCAATATCTTTCAATACCGACCGGCACCTCAGAAAATTCAATGAAATGGAAATCTTTTTAAAAATTCCAAAGCAAAAAAAAAATGAAAGTTGTTCTTTTGTAAAAAAAAAATACTTTAAATGTGAATTGGGCAGCTCTCATCTGGGGCTATTGAAAAACGACAAACGAACGCATGAACGTACGAAAAAACATCCAAAATTGTTTATTAACAATTGTTTAAAGATCCAAACACGTACACATCGTCTTAGGAGGAGATCTATAGAGCTGGTGGTCACGGTCATCATACCCCATGACAATGGTTTCTAGCGGTATAAGTAGCCTGGGAACATCGTGAATTTTATGCACAAATCTATGGCAAAGAAAGTGAAATTGTTTTCTAATTTATTTTTAGATTTATCGTCGTTACTTAGCTTTAATAACAATACTAAATTGTTTAAGAATGCGAAGCATTACTTTTATTCTTTGAAATTTATTTGTTACTTGATTTAAATTTCTAAAAAAAAAAGAAATGGGGATCTATAAAAGTGTGATACATAAGTTGAGTTAGTGAAATTTATGACATTTTTGTTAAATTTGAAAATAGGTTTCAGTGATAAAGATTATTTCAATTATTTACCAAGTCGAAGGACCATTTATTTTTATTTTGTAATTTTTATTTTTATAAAATTTTATGTAAAGACGCTAAGCACAATTAATATAACTATTTTATAGCCACTTTTCACCTTTGATTTTCCCGAATGAATATTTTTATTTAATTTATTTACCAACTCGAAGGACCATTATTTTGCTGTCCTAATTTTAATTTTTCGAATTTCTTGTTTATTTAAACATATAAATTCATATATAGATGATAAGTATACTTAAGGGAAATAGTTTAGGAATATATATTAGCTTTTGACCTTCTCGAAGGACCATTTTTATTTAAAATATGTTTGCCACTTCAACTATTGGAAATTATCGAAGGACCATTTTTCTGTCCGTTATTATTTGAAGACATATTTTTTGGAATTTTTTGCATTGTAATCAAACATTGCAATCTTTCTCCTTTTTGAATGACCATTTTTCTAAGAAAAAACACATACATTTTACGAAAATAAATGTCTCTAATTGGATTTAGTTAAGACATGTATACTAATTGATGCGCTCGAAGGGCCATTTTTCTGTAGTAGATTCAACTCACAATCATATAATGGTTTTCCCGAAGGACAATTTTTGCCACAAACATATTTACACAATGAAAAAGTCTAAACAAACAAAAATAATTGGAAATATCATCATCACCTTTTTTCATTGAATTTCGTGAGATCTAGTTAATACATTTATACTAATTGATGTGCTCGAAGGACCATTTTTCTGTAGTAGATTCAACTCTCAATCATATTTTGGTTTTCCAGACCAGGACCATTTTTGCCAGAAACGTATTTAGGCAATGGAAAAGTCATCAGTAGAACACAAGTCACTTCAAATATTGAACCTTACACTGAACGAAAAATAGGCGTTGCAAAATCAACACCGTTTGGGTAAAATGTATCCCCATAAAGTGCATGAACATTAATGTTCTTGCAAACGGCTGCTACTATGTGTTAAGTAAGCAATTTATAAACAAAGCCATTCTCGAAAGATAAAAACCACGCCAGAGAACACACTTATTCTGCCCGTACTACTTTACGTTGCAGAAACATGGGTTTTTTCGAAAGCAAACATGATTTTTGCTGCGACCATGTGGCTAGATTTTTGCTGCGACAGACCAGAGCCTCCGGTGGAAATTGAACCCATGATCTCCAAACTCACGGGCGAGAATGCAACTCTAGGTTAATATTGAATGTAGACAATTACAACTTTAATTGAAATTTTTACATTCTAAGAAAGTATTGCAATCGTTGACCATCTCAAAGGACCATTTTCCCAAATAAAAAATTTTAAAACGGCAATAATTTCTAATCTAACTGGAAACATTCAACTTTGTAACATTTATGTAGTTACGAAAGGACCGGATTTTCCGCATTTTTGTAAGCAGATTCAGCTCTCTATCAATTTTCATGGTGTTTTAGATATATTTACGAGGTCGATCGCAAAATTAGCCAAACTGACATATAGAGGGCGGTAGTAGTTTGAGAAAAAATGCTTCCGGGAAAAGTGACAATTTTCTAAAACATATGTTTTAAGTTAGTTTATTTTTTAGCACTCCGAAGTAAACGATATCAGTGAATTTGTAAATTCAATACTTTCATTTGAAAGGTCTCAGTCCAACCAATATTAAAACCGAGCTAGATTCTACTTCTCCTTCGTTTACAAAATATTGGGTGGCAGAGTTTAAAAGGGACCGTCCGAGCAGCCAAGACGAAAACCGTAGTAGGCGACCAAATTCCGGTGTCCACTTCATAAATGGTTATAAAAAATCCACAAAATGGCATTGGGAGAGCGTCGGTTGAAGGTGCGTCAGCTAGCTGAAGTCATAGGCATTTGCATATTGACGGAAAATTTGATAATGATAAAGCTGTGCGCAAGATGAGTGCCGCGTTTGCTCACAATTAGTAGAATGCACCATCACGATGCCCAAAATCAATGACTTAAAGATCTAATTGCTTCAGAACGCACCTTATTCGCCAGATTTAGCTCCCTCGGATTTTTTTTTTGTTCTCAAACTTGAAAAAATTGCTCGGCGGAATAAGATTTTCCAGCAATGAAGAGGTGGAGTTTGCGGTATCAAAGCTATTAAAATTATGCGGAAAAGTTATATCGAGCTATACGAAGATTATGTATGATAAGGTAAAATCTTCCCAAATTTGTAGCGTTTTCTTTGTTAGGTCGGCTATTTTTGAGACCGCTCTCGTACAAATGTTGAAAAATCATCATTTTTTAATCTCTAAGAAGTATGTGAAATAGAACAACTATCCATTTATTTCATTAAAAAATAGTGTCTCTAATTTATCATCCATATTTTATCAAGCTTCTCCATTTTCTATTCAACTCGAAGGACCATTTTTCTCAAAAGACAATTCTAAAAATAACTACATTTAAATTCATTCTATTTCGTTAAATAACATCTTAAAAATCGTATTTTTCATTTTCCCTCCGAATTTTATGAAACTTTTAAATTTTTCATTCAGCTTGAAGGACCATTATAAATTGAACTACATACGAGTATATTGAATTTTATTTTATTTCACTTAATGTCTACTAACAACAAGCTTATCATTAATTTGTTGTGCAAATTTTACAAAGCTATTCCCATTTTCATCCAACTCGAAGGACCATTTTTTACAAATTATTTAATATGGTCTATTAACACTCAAAATTCTTATCTACTATAGATTGTATACATAATTGAGCAATTTTGCAAATGAAATCTCGTATCATTCCTCTTAAAAAACACACTTTAGTCAACCTCTGTACCCACTACTGTTTTGGCATAATTTCTCTGGTTCACCACCTTTTGATTCATGCGGAAAAAATGTGTATATCTCCAAGATTAAAGCGCCAGACAACAATAAAAAAAATTATTCGCCAAAGTGAGAGATTGAGAGGAGAAGACTACCCACCCAAAATAAATAAAAATGAATTAAATTAACCTTGAAAATAGCACATAAAACAAGCAAAAAATGTCGTTATTTCCAACAAAAAATATAAAATATTTTCAAAACCAGTTTTATGCGTTTTTTGCAATACTCATTAATAAAAGCAAAACGGGGAGAAAAAATAACACCAGAAACATTAAAACAACCTCCGGCAATAAATTAAAAAGGGCAAAGAAATATATCAGGAAAAGTGGCAATTTTTCATAGCAACAATTTAAGATTATTGAATATGGGAAAAGGGTGTTTTCTGACATACCAAGAGACATAGTCTAAAGCAGCGGTCACACTGGCTATAAGATATAGTCTAAAGCTGTGGTCCCACTGGGCGAATATTTGAGTTAAACCAGCAATATTTATTTTATGTAATCTGAATATAGGAACATTTTTAATACTGAGCAAAAATCTAAAGATTATTGTCAAATGCAATTAATTTCACTCCAACATGGGAACACATATATTTTTGCCAAAGTGTGACCGCAGCTTAAGAACGTTTTTTTATTAAACAAAGTCTTCGGAACCGTTTCGCTTAGAAATACGAATTAAAGCCAAAAATCCTTACCATTATTCAAGCACCACAAAAATGTGCACAAATCCTTTATGTCCACCCCGTCAGAACAGGATTCCACAAAATACTCGAAACGCTTGAACTTTGTTGTAGAACCGCCTTTTATTTTTCACTGGTGTCTCTGTGATGGCGAACAAAATTTGCCAAATGGTTTTGTCTTCGCCTCAAACGTGAAAAAAGGACTTTGTGTTTTCGCCTTTGTTTGGCTTAGAATTTGTGTGTGTGTGTGCGTGAAATACTCGAGTGTGTATTTATCTATGTATTTGCATAAGATATCCTTTCAGCCCCTTTTGCGAAGTGTTATGCCATTTAAAAAAGGCTTTACAAAAGGATAACACATTTTATTTGTCCCCTCGACCCTCCTCCCTCTCGCCATGACTCTTCTCTCCCATCTTAGTCTGGCGTAGAGGACTGCAAAAAGTGAAGATGATTTCGTTTTGGGGTTTTGAATAACCATTTGCAAATATACAAATCTGTACACAATATCTATATGGAAATGAAAATATTTTTTTTTTATTTTGATTGACATTATTATGTTCAAGGATTTTCTACAGGAGGACAAGGGGGAGGAAAATGAAAATGGGGGAGACCAAATTAGAAACTGAAGTTTTCGAGTAAAGTGCAAAAGTTAGCACACCCCAAATTATCTAGAAATTGCCAAAAGGGCACAAGTATATTTGGGAGAGAGGAGAAATGCAGACGACCGGGTAGAACACAATAGAGGTACATAAATTTATTTTAAGCAGGAAATTAAAAAAGTTTTAATGAAACTGCCATTATTAAAGGTTTTACATAATTATTTTGCCAGAAAGTTGGACCAAATGAGAACTAAAGTGATGTAATTTTTAAATAAAATATAATTTTGAAAAATTATTTCAAAGAAATAAAAATAACTGGAAAATCGTGAAGACTAAACGTAAATGAAGATAAAATGGACTAAACTTGAAAATTAAGTCAATAAATTTCAGTTAGCTGAGCATTTGAATGAGAAACAAATAATGTTTTTAATCCAGATTTTTATTATTAATTGGGAATTTAGTTTGCAAAAAATTCCACAATACAACTGCACGGGGCAAAATCGCCCTTGTTAATATGTTTGAATCTAAGGAAAATATATTTGGAACACAAATAAAGGGTCCGCCATCTACCGTTTTTTTTCAACTAGTGCTTATTTCGTGAATGGTAACACTTAGCTCATGTCTGATTTGACAGATAATTAGTTTTATCCTTCCGCTGAACAAATATAGTTGCGTATACGCTTAAACAACGCCGGGAGCGATCGACTTACAGAAGATGCCGATTTTGCCAAATAAATCATCTTTTCAGATGAAGCTCATTTTGATCTTGGCGGGTATGTAAACAAGCAAAATTGTCGCATTTGGGGCACAGAAAACCCGCACGCATACATTGAAAAGCCGATATACCCAAAACGAGTCACTGTTTGGTGCGGATTTGGGTCCAGAGGCATATTTGGGCCATTTTTCTTCGAAAATGAGCAAGGAGTGGCCGTTACAGTCAATGGCGATCGTTATCGGGCCATGTTGAACGAATTTTTGTTCACAAAAATTGAAGAGGAGGATATTGGCAACATTTGGTTTCAACAGGACGGTGCTACCTGCCACACAGCCGAAGCTACACTCGATGTTTTGCGCGATGTTTTAAAAAAAAGTTATTTGGCGGACCCTTTATTTAAATATCATATTTTTCTGAGCAAATACGTTTTATTTGAAAATCAAAAAAAAAATATTTGAAACGCATATATTAATATAATATTATATTACAATAAAATATATTTGCAAACTAATTTTCTCAAACAAAATATGTATTTATATACAAATAAAATATTGTTTAGGACTTTCTCCAAATATACTTTGTTTAAAAAAGCTTTTCAAAACGTTGCATATTTTTCGAATTTAATTTTTAATTGATTTCGAGTTATACCTTACAATTTAAAATGACCTACGTAGAAATAACTTTTGTTTTCAAACACCAATTTTTCATTTATAATATTCCAATTTTAAAGAAATTTTATGAACATTTAAAATTTCTGAAAAAATTAACGTTGAATTACTGAAAACACAAAACATGTCTTAAATATTAAGGTATTTATATATTTTCTGAATAATTAAATGCAAATAAATTTTTGTTCAAACAAAAAATTTGTTTAGAACATCATCCCAAATATATAATATTGGTATGGCAAATATAATATATTTCGAGTGTACCCTAAACTTTTATATATTTCAAGCAGAATATGTTTGGGACAATATACTACAGAAACGATTTTTTCAGAGTGTAGATGGCAAGTATAATTCTGATTGAAGCACCATGCCATTTATCGATCTGTTACTACAAAAATTATGGAAATTTTATATTCTGGAAATAAATGTTCTTTTGTAATAAGAAAAGCTGGAAGGACAAGATATCCAATTTTATCAGCTAAAAATATCATAAAATATTAATTTTAACTTCTATGTTTTTTTTAATAAGACGCGGGATTTTATATTTAGCTAATGGGTCATCTCGAAGGACCATTTTTCAACAGCCGATTATATAAGCAACCCCAAATTTATCTACGACAATTTTCGAACGCATTCAATGAAGACTTATCTGCAAATGGATTTTTTTAAAGCATCGCATTTCATTTTCGATGACTTTACTAATCATTCTTAAAATAGGACAATGTAATTTCAAAATACCAATAATCAACAACAGTCCTAAAGGAATTAAGACATTAACTGAGAAAAGCATTGTATTACTATTTTCTTTTAATAATAATAGAAAATATTCACAGAAGATTTGGGAGTTTTGGAAATTGACTGCAGAAAAATGGTCCTTCGAGGAAGTTGTGTGTGTGTTCTATTTGATTAGATATGTATGTGAGATTATCATGAAGACATATTTATTTTTATCGCCAATAATAATCGAAAAAGCTCTGCAAATGGTATCAGAAAAAATGGTCCTTCGAGATGATCAGTTAGTTAAAAATAATATAAATATTTTTGGTGATTTGAAACTAGGATATTCTCCTGGCTTTAGAACATCTTTGTCTCTATAATATTATAGAATGCAAAGTTTTTTTCAAAAACGGCATGACACATACACAATACTCGTCTATGTATATTTTGGGAAACTTTTTAAAAACTCATCGTGTTTAGTTTTTTCCCATTGTACTAAAGCTATTTTAACTGTTTATGCTCAGATGATGTGTACAATATTATTATCTGTTCTGACGTATTTGATCAGCTACACTGTGCAACAAACATCATACAAAACAACAGATCACTCAGAACTACTAACGCATTGCAGATGTCTTACGGTCCAATAATAAGAAAATCGAGATTAATTTTTTTGTATGATTTGTTATTGATAGAGAGTTATTAAATAACTTTAGTTTATTTAGTGAATTACGTACTATTTTCGCATAAACTTGAAATTAGATTTGTTTTTAATAAATACTACTGATTCCATATATACAATGTATGGGTCTCAAGCGGAAAATTCTTTAGAAACTGCGATGCACTGATATAATAAAGAAACCAAATAACCAGTGGCCAATAATAAAGAAACCATAATGTTATCAAAACCCCAAAATGCAAAAATAGTAAATATTATTTTATATTATTTTGAGAAGCGTTAAACTTTTAAAAATTTTAACAGAGAAGCCAAAATTCTCCTCTTTTTTTACTTCTTCCCCTAAAAAAATTACACTAAACAAAAACATTTTTGCTCGAGACATAAATAGAATCAACACTAACAATTTTTTATTTTTTTTTTATTTTTTAATTTAAATGTTTATGTAAGGCTCCTGTATTTTGACTAATTATAAGAGCGATCGAAGCCGAAATAAGGCAATTGTGATGGTACAAATAACGGGTTTTCCAATATGGAAGATATGATTTTAAAGTGACGTTTCGGCCATCTGTATTATGTCATGATCTGTCATTTGTTTTTCATTGTATTCAGTAGTGTTTACAATCCCATCATGGAGAGATATACGCAGGAACAACGTTTACAATTTATTCAGTTTTATTATCAAAATAATTGTTCTCCAATTGCAACTTTTCGTGCGCTAAGTCCATTTTTTTTAAATCCAACAAAAAACATTTTCCAATCGACCTACGACCTTGACACCCTTAAGCTATATTTTAGCTCTCGTTAAGAGCTATCTTTTTACCATTGACCGATTCCCGATCCGACGTACCGTTAAGGAGCTAGAGCAAAAATAAACTTTCCGTTCACATTTGAAAATGATGCTAAGTCCATTTTTTTTTAAATCCCAAAAAAGCACTTTCTAGTCGACTTACGACCTTGACACCCATGACCAATATTTTAGCTCTCGTTAAGAGCTATCTTTTTGCCATTGACCGATTGTGCCTACGTGCCACACAGCAAATTAAACAATTTAATTGTTGCGAGAAAAGTTTGGAGGTTCTATTATTATTTCAAGAAATTGTGATGTGATATTGAATGGGATTCAAGAAGTTGTGATTTAACACCATTAGACTATTTCTTGTGGGGTTATTTGAAGTCATTGGTCTTTCGAAATAAACCAGACTCTCTTCAAGCTTTACAAGTCAATATTGAACGTGTCATTCAGGACATACGACTTGATTTAGTAGAAAAAGTACTCGAAAATTGGGTTAATCGAATTCGTTCCTGCAGAAGAAGTCGGTGAGGCCATTTAAATGACATTTTAGTTAGAACATAATTGTATCGAAAAAGTATTAAATAAAAAAGCATGTGTTTTTAAAACTATGTACATCAAAATGCTTTCGTTTGGCCTCCAGTAAAAATTTGCAAGATATAATAAAAATGTGAGAAACAGCTGATTATTGTTTACATTTGCATTGCACCCGAAAGATTACAGATTTTTAACATTTGTTAAACTTTTGATTAAAACAGAACTTAACAAGAAATTATATATGTATTTTAAATTGTATTTTTTTGTGACATATATCGCAAAATATTGTTTGAATTTCTTATAAATTAGTTTTTCTTACTTTTTGAACAAAATTTAGTAAAATGTTATTCAAAAACTGTCATATCTTTTTAAGTACGAAAATGTACGTGCCTACATAAAATCCGATAAGTTGCCCCAAAATTTACCTACTATAATGGCCTAAAATGGTAATTGTATATTTTTGGAAAGAAACTTTTGAAGAATTTACTTTGATTACATGACACACGACAAAAATGGTTCTATTTTTATTTAGAATTATAAATATGTGTAAAAAGTATTTACAGTCCCGACACCTAAGGAAATTAAAAGAAAATTTCTTTTCAATTCCCATAAATAATGAATGTATGTATAAACATTCTAATAAGAATAACAGGAAGACGAAATACAATAAATTCCATTCCACTTAAAAGGAAAATGTCTGCATTAAAGAGCCACACCACATCACATACCATAGAAGAAACACAGATACAAATCCAACAGTATCTCCGTTTGCGTGTGTGTGGGTGTGTTTATAAAACCAAAAAAGGAAAAAAAATCCTAAGAGGTTTTTTTGCTTTGTTGTTATTGTTTCTTCCCTTCCTTATACAAGTCAGAAGAAAAACAAGTAACAAAACCAAGCACTAGTCGAAGAAGAACAAGAACACCACTTAACTCACCTTTTGACTGTGTATCCGTTTTGACATTTGTCGTTGTTGTTGTTGTTGCAGCAGCATCCATTGACATTGGCAGACATATGCTGGCAAATGCAAATGTATAAAAGAAGAAAATAAATCCATAACGAAATGAAGCAGTAGCGGGACGGGGGCGATGATGTTGATGCAAAGGACGCTGACGTTTAAGCCTTTCCGAAGGCATTTTGAATAATGTTAACACACACGCACACACTCTCACTCAAACAATTTACACTTGAAAAGTTAAATTCTAAGCTTAGATTTCCTGCTTTGAATTTGTTGTTGTTTAAACCAAAGACAAATAAAACAGATGTTTTCTGGCGTTTTATTCACAATGACTACTGTTAACGGTTCACATTTGTTTAGCCCGCCATGAGACAAGAGAAAAAGGCTTGCCAATCATAGATAGAGTGTGAGCGAGAGAAAGACAGCCGCGCGCTCTCTTTGTCAAAAGAACAGGAGGAAAGAGAGCTTTAGTAGAATGACATCACACTTCCTGTGAGCAGCCAAAACGTTGTGTTGTCAATTGCGAAGAAGAAGCATGAATGTCAACAACATCTGAACATCAAAGGAGAGCTAAGAGCAGGATAATACTGTGTAAATGCTGCTGGGCGCAATTAGCATTTGTTGTTGTTATTCAAAGTATGCAATGGTTGCTGACTCCGATAGGATTTTGTTGTTATTAAAAAAAAAATGCAATTTCAAGGGCACTTTTAAACAGAAAAGCCAAATTAAAACGGCTGGTTTTTTATTTGACTGTTTCACAAGGGTGTGGTGCAATTTTTAACAGCGTTTTTCTTTGTTATTACTGAAGTTAAAAAATATTTTCGTTAATAGATTTTGTTTATTTTTAAGAACCAGTTTTTCTACACTACTTTATTTTTGTGTTGTCATAGAAATGGCTTTAAAGCACAAAATACACACAGTCACTTTCATAATAATCATTGAACTGTTTATCACTATGATTGGCGAGGGGGAAAGCGGGGGACACACTTTATTATGAATGACTTTTTGGCATCTTTTTGTTTTTTTGATTCTGATTACAACTCGTTTCACCACTTTCTGGCCGTTTGTTTGTTTGTGGGGCTTTTCTTGCTTCACACTTTTGTTATATTTTTGTATATTCTCTGCGAGACGCTTTTTAATGTTATTGGCCAAACAAACACAACATCATTTATTTATATGCCAAGAAATTCCATTAATCTTCTCTCGCGTCTCTTACACACCCGTTTCACACACAAAGCTATAGCACTTATTTCAATATAATTTTTTTACGTTACGTTACGCACACACTTCGTTGTTGTTATTTTGCTGCTTCTTCTTCTCTATTATTTCTGCTTCTTGTGCTTCTATTTTGCCTGGTGATTCTTAAACTTAATGAACAAACGAACGCCTTTTCTTATTATTTTGCCTAATTTTTTCTCTTTACTTGTATATAATTTTGGTTATACACTTCTTTCATTAATATTTATAATAATTTACAACTTTTTTTTAATTTATTACACACGAAAACAAACAATAAGCAGCGATAATAATATATATATATTAGATATCGTTGTGTTATGTTGAGATACTACTATACTAGCTAGTAAAAGCAAAACAGCACTCGCGTAATAAGTCTCGCACGACGGATGACGAGAAAACACAATCTTATTGCATTATTCCGAATATAACCGCTCGACAGCGCTGCTGTTAACAAACTAAACGAGAGAGAGCGGCCGTTAAAGAAACTCAAGTGGTTGCACAATATGTAACGCCTGAGAAATGAAACACAACAAAGGTCGCCAGCGACGGCGGTGGCACCGCTTTTACTGGAAATTTTGTGTTGTTTCTTATGAGAATAAATTAGAATATAGACAAAACTAACAGAATTGTTTTTTTAGTAAAATAATAAGGGCCTTATTCACCAAAAATTATGGAATGTCTTAAATACATTTTAACATTACAAATTTATTCATTAAATATTTCTATTTCTATTATGAATAAGACCTTAAAACTTAAATAAAAGCATTTGCGCGTATTATAAAAAAATATAATTATAGGTACAACAATTTTGTTTGTTTTATTTGATGTGGCTAACAATATCTCTTTTTAATTTATGTTATATAATGTATTTTTATTTTCTCTGGTTGATTAATGAAAAGTTCATCTTTGTTGTACAAACAAAATGCATCATTTGTACGAGTATATGACCGTCGCTAATAACTTCAATTGTGTTTAGTTTCAAAACTTGTTTTTGTCTTTCGGTCTTGCTCCCAACCATATGTTGTTAATGAGAGTGGCATGTGCTCTCTTTACCACAGTTTAAAGTGTAGTTAGTGAATTTCGTATCGTGAGCGGTAAATGGTTGTACTAACCGTACAATTATTGCAATATTAATAACGGAACATATATTTGAAGTTGATGTTGCCGCATATTTTGTGCTACGAAAAAACAAAATTTAGACATAATATTGTTTTGTCACACAGAGAAAGAAAAAAATCGTTGCAGATTCTATAAACTAAAGCGTGATCCATTTCGAGGTTCCCTATTTTTTTAAAGAAAAAAACACAGAAAATAAATGGTTGGAATTCGATTGTAACAATAAAGAAATAGTAATACAATAGTAATACAACTATTAGTTGAAACAACAATAATAACATGGATACGATCAAATTAAAATGCTTGCAACTAAATCGATGGTTGTATCAATCGAATTAAGATTGTTTTTTTTTATAGACAATCGGTTAGTTGTGGTAACCAATTTTAAATATTCATTATAGTACCATATGATCGATTTTTGGTTATGACAACCAATGTTTTATTCTTGGCAACAGAAATTGTATCAATGGACCAAAGATTATTGTTGCAACGAATAATTGGTTACTACAACAGAAAAAATATTAATAAATAATCGTTTATTGGTTATCCCAATCATTTGCTTATTTACGTACCCGCTAAGATGGAAATGGGCCTCATCACTCATGATTATTTTTGATGAAAAATCATCTTCCTCTTGGTGGTGATTAAGGATGGCTTGAGCGTATATTAGACGCGATTGGCGGTCAGCAGCTAACAGCTGATGCACCGTCTGGACTTTGTACGGAAACATCTTCAAATCTTGTACCAAAATTCGCTGTAGAGACCGTCGACTGATACCCATTTGCGTGGCACGTCGTCTGGTCGATGTCGACGGCGCTCCCATGACATCCTCGGCTACAGCAGCAATATTCTCTGCAGAACGGCTACTCCGGGGTCTGCCACGCCTGGCAGCATCTCGTGTTGTGCCGGTCTCTTCGAGGCGAGCGGCTAAACGTCGCAGTGTTTCACCAGTAGGCGTTGGACGGCCAGGAAATCTGCGACGAAATTCACGTTGTGCCAAAGTCACCAACCGATTATTGGTCAAATAAATAGTCAGCAATATTCCGCGTTCTGGAGCAGTGTAGCGTAACATTGTTTATTAACGTGTATTTCGCATGTGTTTACTACACAAATGTCAAAACAGAACTGACATTAGGGGCCAATTGCAAAATTTATAGCATTTTCTGATAGGAGAATTACTTTTGCGCCACCTTGTATATGACTGACAAATTGTCAGAACAACCAACATTTTAAAACAGTTGGTTGTGGCAACAACAATAGATAATTTAAACAACAATTTCCGTAGTTGGCGCAACCAAATATGATTGTTGTCAACATGGAAGCAGAAGTATACCACAACCAAAATATTGGTTGTCCTGATGGAATCGCATGATAGTAGACAGAACTACCAAAATTCGGTTGAGGCAACCAAACTGTGCGCTAAGTCTTTCCATACGTCAGTCCGAGTTGCTGCGAACGGCGCCGAATTGACTCTCCACGGTCTACGTATACACTCTCAGCTACGGCCGCTACATTTTATTCACTGCGTGCTGGACCGTCGAATATTATCCAATAATGAATGCTGGCTCTCAAGATGGGTGATGGTGTTCCGAATAGTACGCTCAGTAGGCCGATTATGTTGACCATAAGTTGAGAGAAGTGCACGAAACACATTCCACACAGAACGTGCATTTTCGTAATAAAGTTGAACGATTTGTAAACGTTGTTCAGGCGTAAGTCTTTCCATGAGTCAAACACGTAAGTCAAACAATTCTAAACAAAAATAACATTACAGCATGACACGACTCACACCTGATCTGTCAAAAAAAGGCTATTGAAAAAAGTATCTCTACTTGGATAGTTTACAACATTTTTGTCGAATGTCTGTGAATAACATTTTCTGGTGTCCTAAAAAGGAAAAACATAATTTCGTGGTAGGCCCCTTTAGTATTTGGACCATATTTTTTTAAGTATAGGGGTTTCCAATAGGGATGATATGATTTTGAAGTGACATTTCGGCCATTTGTAATATGTCATTATCTGTCATTTGTTTTTCATTGTATTCAGTAGTGTTTACAATTTCATCATGGAGAGATATACCCAAGAACAACGTTTGTAAATTAGTCAGTTTTATTATCAAAATAATCTTTCTCCAATTGCAACTTTTCGTGCGCTAAGTCAATTTTTTTAATCCAAAAAAAAAAAAACACTTTCCAGTCGACCTACGACTTTGATACCCATGCGCAATATTTTAGCTCTCGTTAAGAGCTATCTTTTTGGCATTGATCGATTGTGGCTACGTGCCACAAAGCAAATGAAACAATTGAATTGTTGTGAGAAAAGTTTGGAGATTCGATTATTTGTAATATTGAATGGCCTCCAAGAAGTTATGATTTAACACCATTAGACTATTTCTTGTGGGGTTATTTGAAGTCATTGGTCTTTCGAAATAAATCAGACTCTCTTCAAGCGTTACAAGTCAATATTGAACGTGCCATTCATGACATACGGCTTGATTTAGTGGAAAAAGTGCTCGAAAATTGGGTTCATCGAATTGGTTCCTGCAGAAGAAGTCGTGGAGGCACATTCAAATGGCCGTTTTATTTAGAACTTAATTGTATCGATTGTACTTCACATTAAATAAAAAACTTTTGAATTTCCTTAACTATAGTGTGTTTTTTTTTTTCAAAGAAATCATATCACTCTTATTGGAAAACCCTGTATTTCACACCTATAAAGAAGTACTATATGTATGTTTTTGCTAAGAGCATCCTCACATTTAATGGTGTAGAGTCTTGTACTGACCATAAGTTTCTCAGCATCCCCTATACCTTGTCAATGAACAAAAAAAAAACAATTACAAAAGTTGTATGGAATTTATCAATAAATGTATAGAAATAGGAAGAACTTGCAAAAAATTTTTTCATATAGCTTTGCCAAAATTGCTATCACTTTCTTAATGAAATGACATAATTTCTAAAAAATATTATGAAAATGAAAAAAGACAAGTTTATATATATTTTTAAACAATTTTTAAGTTTTTCTTCGTAACCGATTAATTTTATGTATCGAATAGATTTATCGATGGCGCTGCCTCATTAAAATTGTACAACATATCGTAGAAGCGTGACTAGCCAGCCCATAACGCAAGATTTATAATAAAAATATTTATATAAACTAAACTTATATGAGTCACAAATAATCATAGGTAATAGAAGGCTTCCCAATATACTACTTCCCTCACATTTCATAAATTCATTTATTTGCATACAATTAAATTTTTTACTTTGTTAACGTCATCATTTCAGGAATACATAATAGCATCTCAAATAACAGAACAAAAATGTTACAGCCATTATACGTATTTAAGCAAAGAATATAAATCGTTGCGAAGATACTACATCTAGATGGCGCGGTTTATATAACAGTTATACTATGCTCAATATGGCAACATTTTATCTTCATTTCTCTATTTAACAGATAACACGGTAATCGTCAAATGTCGATAATGCTATGTTTGTAGATATTGCAGTTTATAGTGAACACCCAATATTGCCACAGAATTTTGAACGATGTGCGACAGTTAAATTTAATTGTGTATTTGCGGAAAGGCGCTGAGAATTTTGTACCAGATTTATTGGACAATTTAAAAGTTATTTTTTAGCTGTCTTAACGATTTATTTGGAATTGATTTGGTGTAAAGAACAATCGCCCTTATTCCAGTTGGCGTCGTCGACGTCGATTCTTAGTCGACACTGTTTAGATTGACGACTTCATAAATTTTTAAATTTTTTAAAATATTTTTAAGTTATAAAAAGGGTTTTTATTAGTTCATGGATACCAAAAACATTCGTTTTGGCGTAAAGATGACAAAGCTAGAACTTCATAGATATGACGAAATGATGAGACGACGCCAACTGGAATAAGGGCGAATGTGGAACATTCACATTAGTGTGAAAGACAAAGAAATTTTTTGATAACACTATACAACAAAAAATATCTTTTTTGTGGTCGAGGCCTAAAAACTTGTTTTTTTTTTTTGGTAAATTGAGGCATACTTTTCCATAAAATCAAAACCAAAAATTTTTATTGAAATTATAAAGGCTACAAATATTGGAAATATCTCTTTCGCTTAGAAACTGTGTTTTAGTAACAATCGTTCAAAAATTTAGAAAAAGTACGTTTTTTTAATAAAAATAGTTTTTTAATGGCCCGCAAAAAATTGGAAAATCTAGAAATTTATTTTATACAAATGGTAATATGTATTTTAATAAGTTTGCACAAGAAATAAATAAAAAAGCCAAAATCCTGACGAAGAAAATAATACCAACATGAAAGAAAATCTTTGGACTAATGTCGAAATTATAACCCTTTGTCTGTCTGTCTGGCCGGTGCGGACGATAACTTTTGATAGGAGTAACCCACTGATTTCAAATTTAGTATATGGATTTTTTCTACCTCAGGCTAAGTTCGATGATGGACAATATTGAACCACTACTTCGACTTTTAGAGTTACAAAATAGTGAAATACTTAGTTTTTTGAGTTACATTGTGGCCTTTTTGACCTATTTAGGTTGCCTAGACACGTTCAGATTGTATTGATATCTTCACAAAAGTTGTTCAAAGTTACGTTGGCTACAATTTTGCTAAACATTGTTAGTGAAAAATTACGAGTCCCTGAAAGTTATGCTGAAAAAAGTGAAAAATAATTTTTTCCTCCACTTTTTCAAAAAAAGTAACGGAATAAATTGTTTTCGCATAAAATGTTAAGAATCTTTGTTCAGCATATTCTTAGCTACATTTTTGCCAAATATAGTTAAGCGATATCACCAACTCTGAATTAGTTGTTGGACTAATGCTAATGACATCTTTTTCGAGGGGCCCACTGATTTTCAGAAACTTTTTCACCAAACCGAGTAGGGTTATACTACCCTTCGGTGTATTTTTCAAAAAGTGTTAATTTGTTGCGTAGTATATAACAATATATGGATATATGTATGCCGCTGTAGTAAAGTGATTAACATATTCATCAGGATAATTTAGTGTAAATAATTTGGTAATTTTGAGAAAAATTCCTGAGGTAGGTAACTTCGAAGTACCACAAAACCTATAATGAATTTTGAAAAACTAAAAACGCAAAAATTTCATGCAAACTTATTGTGCCAATTTTTATTAATATTATAGGTTAATTTTTTGCCTTGTTCGAAAACTAAATTTTTTAAAAAAAAATCTATTTTTTTCTAAATTCTTGTTAAACCACTTTTTCAATTGTAGCCCTCATAATTTTTGTAAGAAAACTGTTTGGTTTGATTTTATGGAATAGTATGTCTCAATCTATGCAAAAAACGAACAGGTCTCGGAGACCAAAAAAATTTTTTGTGGCATAGTGCAGTTGGCTTCTCCCGTTTTATGATTAGTCGTCCGATTATTTCATCATGTGTTGTAATTGAACTATATCTGTGTTCACAATCGATAACTACCTAAGTCGACTTAAGAAAGATTTCAGTTATGTATGATATCATTTACTAACAATACTCTATATTTACGTGAAATCCCCATGTCTCTAACATTGCAAAAAGATATTAACAAACACATATTGACCTAAGTCGTCCCATTACAGATAAATAAAAAGTGATTTTCTCGAAAGCATGTTTTACGAGTTAGGCGGATATTGCTTGTGATTACAGATGTGTATTTTGCAGGAGATTTTAAGCCTGTCTGAATACTAAAAGTTAATTAAAAGTTGTATGTGTGAAAAAGAACAAAAATCAGCCAGAGGAGGCTTTGTTTGCTATTTTCGACAAAAGAGGTTATCTCCAGTAGGTCATTTTTGGTTATGTTTTTCATAAAACCGTAATTTTAAGAATTAGCATGTTGTAAACACTCGAATACTTTTTCTAATTATTCACTTTGAACATCACGTAAGTACGATTAGTATGTATATATATACTCGTACGCCTCTCATGAAGGACTTCAACTACCACAGGATAGAGCAACGTCATAGTTATGATGTAGGACAGACAATTTTGATGACTATGTAGTGAATATTTTTTATTTCATACTGTCAATGACACTGAAAAGGGACAGTGGTATTGATTGCGTGGGTGGGGGTTGTTGGATTGAAAACACCCATGAACTTGCGACCACGTGGATATGTCTATTTTCTACTTGTGAAAATAAAGTGGAATACAAAAATGCTCGTCATCATTATTGGCATTCGTTTGCGGAAATCGTCATACATTCCATGAAATCCTTTGAACTTGAGTGTTAGTTAATAGTTTATACGTAGAACGTGATTTACTCTGGTCTTTAGGGGTTTCCTTTTTAATATTAATTTTTTACATGAGTACGAGTATATGTGAACCATATTTATCAAGCGTTCGGACGAGCACTAGTTGTGTCAAGCTTTATACAGGAGCGTACAGTTGGATGAGTTATACGGACTTGAAGTTTTCTGAGGATTTCCTTTATACTAGAGTCGACCTCTCAGGTCTTCCTCTATATTAAAGTCGACCCCTGAGGGATTCCTCTATACTAGAGTCGTCTCTAAGGTCTTCATCTATACTAGGGTCGACCTCAGAGGTATTTCTTTATACTAGAGTCGACTGCTGAGCTTTTCCTCTATACTAGAGTCGTCTCTGAGGTCTTCCTCTGTCTAGAGTCGTATTCCCCTATACCAGAGCCAACCTCTGAGGTCTTCCTCTATACCAGAGACGACCTCTGAGGTCAGAGACGACCTCTGAGGTCTTCCTCTTAAGTAGTATCGACCTCTGAGGTCTTCTTCTTAAGTAGTATCGACCTCTGAGGTCTTCCTCTATACCAAAGTCGACCTCTGAGGTCTTCCTCTATACCAGAGTCAACCTTTCTCAATACTAAAGCCGACCACTGAGGTCTTCTTCTATATTAGAGTCGACCTCTGAGATCTTCCTCTATATTAGATTCGAACTCTGAGGTCTTCCTCTTTACCAGAGTCGACCTCTGAGGCCTCATGTATATCAGAGTCGACCTCTAAGGCTTTCTCTATACCAGAGTCGACCTCTGAGGCCTCCTCTGTACCAGAGTCGAAATCTGAGGCCTCTTCTACACCAGAGTCGTCCTCTGAGGTCTTCCTCTATACCAGTGTCGACAGTTGAGGTCTTTCTCTATATCAGAGTCGACCTCTAAGGTCTTCCACTATACCAGAGTCGACGACAGAGGTCTTCCTCTTTACCAGAGTCTACCACTGACGTCTTTCTCTATGCAGTAGTCGACCTTTGAGGTCTTCCTGTGTAGTCTATCACTGAGGTCTTCGTCTATAAGAGGTCTGAGGTCTTCCTCTATACCGTCTGGGGTCTTCCTCTATACCAGAGGAAGACCCCAGACGGTATACCAGAGGAAGACCCCAGACGGTCTTGGAGGCCTCCTCTATACCAGAGGCGATCCTGGAGGCCTCCTCTATACCGGAGTCGGCATCTGAGTCGACCTCTGAGGAAGATCTCAGTGGTCGATAAAGGAAGATCTTAGTGGTCGATAAAGGAAGACATCAGTGGTCAATAGAGAATCTATCTATTTACCAATTAGATCTTCCTATATCTACCTATTCCATTTTTCTTTATTGACCACTGAAGTTTCTATAGACCTCTTAGATATTCCGCTATCTATCCACTGAGGTCTTTTCGCTATTGACCACTGAGGTCTTTCTCTGCCAACCACTGAACTCTTCCTCAATCGACAACAGAGGTCCTCTGTCAATAATTGAAATCTTCCTCTATCCACCACTGAGATCAATGAAGTCTTCCTCTATTGGTCACTGAGGTCTTCCTAAATCGATAACAGAGGTCTTCCTCTATCAATAGAGGAAGATCTAATAGATCGATAGAGAAAGATATCATTAGTCGATAACGGAAAATCTCAGTGGTCGATAATGGAAGATATCAGGTGTTGGTTGGTGAAGACCTAAGTTGTCGATTTGAGGAAGAGTTCAGTGGAGTAGAGACCTAAGTGGTCAATAGAGGAAGGCCTCACTAGTCGATAGAGGAAGATTTCAGTGGTCGGTAGATGGAGATATCAGTGGTCGATGGAGGAAGACTTCAGTGATCGACATCAGTGGTCAATAGAGACTCTATCTAATGACCACCTTTTTCTTCCTCCATCGACCTATTCGATTATCCTCTATTGACCACTGAAGTTTCTATAGACCACTACATCTTCCTCTATCGATCACTTACATATTCCGCTATTGACCACTGAGGTATTTCTCTTCCTCAATCGACAACAGAGGCCCTCTGTCTATAACTGAAATCTTCCTCTATCGACCACTAAGATTAATGAAGCCTTCCTCTATTGACCACTGAGGTCTTCCTCAATTGTCAACTGAGGACTTCCTCTATCAATAGAGAGAGATCTAATAGGTTTATAGAGTAGGATCTCACTGGTCGATAACGGAAAATCTCACTGGTCGATAAAGGACGATTTCAGGTATTGGTTGATGAAGACCTAAGTTGTAGATTGAGGAAGAGTTCATTGGTAGGTAGAGAAAAGCCTAAGTGGTCAATAGAGGAAACCCTCGCTAGTCGTTAGAGGAAGACTTCATTAGTCGACATCTGTGGTCAATAGAGTCTCTATATATTGACCACTTACATCTTCCTCTATTGACCACTGAAATTTCTATAGATCACTTAGATCTTCCTCTATCAATCACTTAGATATTCCGCTATTGACCACTCGGAGCTTCATTTATTGATCACTGAGATCTTCCTCTATCGACCACTGATGTCCTCCGCTATTGATCACTGAGGTCTTCCACTACTAAGTTTACGAACAAGTAAGGTCTTCCTCTATCGACCATTGAGGTTTCCTTCTATCAACCAGTGGAGTCTTCCTCTAGTCAGCACTGAGATTTTTCTCTATTTTCCACCACTGAGATCTATCTTTATTGACCACTGAGATCTTCCGCTATTGATAACATATCCCTTTTTATATCAACCAATTAGATATATTGATCACTTAAGTCGTCATCTAACAACCACTGAAGTCTTCCTATAACGACCCCTGGATCTTTCTCTACTCACTATTGATATCTTTCGCAATCAACCATTGACCACTGTTATCTGTATGGATCAGTGAGGTCTTCCTCTTTATATCTAGTCTACCTTTATTGACCATTGATGTCTTCATCTACCGACCACAGAGATCTTCCTATATTGACCACTGCTCTCTAGCCCTACAGAAGCTTCGGACATTGTCCCCAATTTATAATTTAACTTAATAATTTAACCTTGAACTGTGGGTTATGCAATTTAGATAACTTGTGAATATACATATGTACAAACATATTCGTATATTCCTCGTATTAAGGACTTTTTCTCTCTACAAATTATGACATTCAAGTCTTCCATGACGTAGGATATTTAATACTAATGACCGACTAGTGACTAATTTTTATTTCACACTAATTTCGCACTGTCAACGACAAACGAAAATAATGGCAAACCAACAACCGACCACCAGTGGAGTATGCGGGGCAATCTATTGTCGCGTTCATGGTGAAAATAGTCGGAACTTTATGCAGTGGTGGGTCATTAAATCCATGAGCAACGTGCACATGTCGGTTTGTTTATTTGTTAAGATTAATAAAAAGGAGAGAAAAAAGTGCATTCATTCGATGGTGGGTCGGTCGTTCGGTCATTCCCTCAAATGGGGCATTCATTCTTTTGCTCATTCAGAAGTATTTAATGGAATTTATCACGGTGAGTTTTCTGTAGCTAATATTATTATTAGTTTTCATACGGAACGAGATTTACTCAAGAGCCCAACACGACTTTGTGCAGTAGCACAATGCAAACCGTAAAGACTGGACGTATTTTCCTGGCTGCAATTGCTGGTAAGTTTTGAAAAGATTAGTTGGAATCTTAAGATGTCTCAAGAAGGATTTCAGTTAATTTATCAGCTTTTTCGGTGGGCACTTGCTTGGGTTGGACTTCTCCGGTAGGAGCGATATTGAAAGCTAATGATACCTCAAATTCGCCCTTGGATTATAAAATTGATTCCACGCAAGATGCTTGGATCTCTTCTATACTGGCTTTGGGAGCCTTGGCAGGTGAGTTTGGGGAAGATATTTTGAATGTACTCTGAGTTGGTTTTCTTCCATTTCCTTCAGCTCCCTTTGTTGCTGGTCCCTTAGCGGATAAAATTGGTCGCAAGTGGGTACTGCTCTCTAGTTCGCTGTTTCTTGTGCTGGCCTTTGTACTAATGATGGTGGCCCAAAGCGTTGGGGTGTTGTTGGTGGGACGTTTCCTGCAAGGATTTGGAGCCGGTTTTGTTATGACCGTAACACCAATGTATGTAGGTGAAATTTCCACTGATAATATTAGGGGAGCCACCGGCTCCCTAATGCAATTGTTTCTGGTTGGTAAGCTGGTGTTTTAGATTACAGAGTTAATTTTTGTTTTTAAATTCCCCTTTCTTTTTTTCTCAGCTGGCATTCTTTATGTTTATGCCATCGGTCCATATGTGTCCTACCAAGTTTTACAGTGGCTTTGCTTAATTATACCGCTGATTTTCGATGCCGCCTTCTTTTTTATGCCGGAAAGTCCTTATTACTTAGCTGGCAAGGGACGCAAAGTTGACGCCTTAAAAGCTTTGAAATTTCTACGCGGCCAGAACAGTGCTGATTCGGTTAAAGAGGAAATGTGCGGAATTCAAAAAGTGGTGGAGGAATCCATGGCGGACAGGTCCTCATTTAAGGATCTCTTAACAAATGTTGGGAATCGCAAGGCCTTACTAATCACCGCAGGTCTTGTGGCCTTCCAACAGCTATCCGGCATCAATGTGGTTCTATTTAATGCCCAATCAATTTTTGAAAGTGCTGGAACTGACTTGGATCCCGCTATAGCCGCCATAATTATTGGCACCGTCCAAGTGGCTTCATCTGGTCTCACACCAATTTTAGCCGATCGTTTGGGTCGCAAGATTATACTTCTTACCTCAGCGGCAGGTATGTGCATGGGATTGACGGTCTTGGGAACCTTTTTCTATATGAAGCTGGAGGTTGGCGATATTTCCCAAGTCATATGGCTTCCCGTACCCGCTCTAGTCATCTATAACATAGTGTATTGCATTGGCTTTGGACCCCTGCCCTGGGCTGTGGCAGGTGAAATGTTTTCTCCCAATGTCAAATCCAAAGCTGCATCTATTGGAACTTCTACCTGTTGGACCGTAGGATTTTTGGTGGCATATTCGTATCCTTCATTGGCTGAATTGGGTCCTCATTATGCCTTTTGGCTGTTTGCCGTATTTTGCGCTCTGGCATTCCTGTTCACCTTATTTGTGGTGATGGAGACAAAGGGCATGAGTTTGCAAGAGATCCAGGAAAAACTTAACGAGATAAAGAGTGGCTGACTTGCTGGAAGACAATTAGGAGATCCCACAGATGTTTCTTGCCAACAGTGTAAATCAATTACTCATAGTGCGAAATGTATAAATATCTTGTGATTTATGTTTAACTATGAATTTGACGAAGTAAAATATTGTAAAATATTGGGTGATTGTGATTGTTGTATTTGCCTTCAAGAATTTCATGAAGGACATCTCTCTGGTCCTCTGCTATCTTATATGAAAAGTTTGTGAGAAGATGCATTGAAGAATTATCGGGACTATGCCATATGTCAAATTAATCAGACTTCCGAAAAGAACATTCATAAATCTTGCAGAAGACGTGATAGGTGGACAGACGAAGGATTAATATCGGATAAATCGGAGTCTTACAGAAGACTTCATGTTAGTACAATCATAAGTCTAACACATATGTTTCGCAGAACACTTAGTATTAGGACACTCATACGTCTTGCAGAAGACCTCATTATATGTAGAACAATAGAATGTCTGATAGATAAACTATCGTACGTCTTACAGAAGTCTTAATATCAGAATAATCTTTGATCTTAGACTCTCACAAGGAACAAACTTACATGAACAAACGAAGGTATTCTAAAAGTCATGTTAGTGCAATGATTGCGGGCCTTGAGAAATTAACTGCAGAATAGTCATATGTTTTGCAGAACACTTCGTATTAAGACAATCATAAGTCTTGCTGGAGACCACATTATATGTACACCAACCGCATATTTCACTGAAGGCCTAATAGATAAACTATAGTATGTCTTACAGAAGTCTTAATATCAGAATAATCTTTGCTCTTACAATCGCTGATCTCTCAGAAGATCCCAAAGCGAAATAATCTCAGGTTTTGAGGATGACTTTAAAAGGGAATAAGCGTAATTATTAGGAATACTTAAAACAGGGAAACTGCGGGTTTTTCCCATGGCTTAATAGCAGGCCCTGATCAAAGACCGGTAGCCGAGCAGTAGCTGATTTCAGAAGACCCCGAAGCAAGGTAATCTCAGGTCTTGCAGATAGAAAAGAAAAGAAATAATAGTAGAACAGTCGCAGATCTTGGAGAGGAAATGATAGGTGAATAATTGCGGGTCTTACCGAGGACATTGTAGCACAGCAATTGTAATTCTTACAGATGAAATTATAGAAGATTAATTGTAGGTCTTAACGAGTAATTAATAGCAGACCTTTTGCCGGTTTTGCACGGAAGAAATAATAAAAGAGAAGTTAAAGATATTACAGAAGAAATGATAGCAGATTAGTCAACGGTCGTGCAGAGAAAATAATAGAAGAGCAATCGTATGCATTATATATGACTTAAAAGCAGAGCAATAATATGTTTTTTATATGAACTAATTCCAGAATAATCGTAGGTCTTCAAGATGCAGGTCTTTTAAAGGAAGTAATAGCAAAGCAATTGTAGATTTTAAAGGGGATGTGATAGCAGATCTATTGTAAGTCTTATTGCGTAAATAATAGCTGAAATAACTGCAGAACAGCCATGATAAAATCCCGGTAGCGGAATAGTCGCAGGACTCAAAAGACCCCGAAGCAAACAAAATCTCAGGTCTTGCAGATAACTTTACAGCAGAATAATCGTAATTCTTCCAGAAGACTGAATAATCTGACAATTGAAGGTCCTTCCGATGACTTCGTATTGTGACAATATAATATATTGAAAATGTCTTAATTGTAGATTGATCACTAGTCTTTCACTTCACATGAAAGTGGGGCAATTCTAGCTTTTGTCTGTTACATAACACTTCATGGCAGATAATTCGTGGATTGTATAGCAAAAATGAGTACAGAATAAAGAAAGATATTGCAGAATAATTCATAGGCACATAATATCAGGTTTTGACTTAATAGCAAAACAAACGTAGTTCTTACAGAAACCATAATATCGGAACAATTTTAGATCTATCAGAAGACTTGTCGAAGCGAACTAATAGCAGGTCGTGCAGATCGTAGGTTTACAGAAGATTTATCACCAGGTACATATTAGGTTTTGTAGGCTTAATAATTAATTAGGGCAATCGAATGTGGAATAATGACAAGACTGGCAGAAGACTTGGTATCTGAACTATCGTAGATCTTACATATTTCTGTATATCAGCATAATCGTGGTAGACTTAATAGCATAATATGCGTAGCTCTTGCAGAAAATGACAGGAGATACAAGATCTTTCAGATAACAAAATCATGTCATCATAATCATAGGTTATAAAGGATGGTCCAACCATAATGCACGATGTTAATTGTGAGTCACACGTGGCGAGCATTTGGCCGATATTTTGTTTCCTTCTATCATAATAAAAAATATTTAAATAATTCTATGTAAACTTTTTATTATTATTTTCAATTAAAATCGTGCGTTTAATGTGGACACCGTGGCAATTTTCAACCATAATGAACGATGTTAACTGTGAGTCACACGTGGCGAGCCGTGGCGAGCATTTGGCCGATATTTTCTTTCACACATAATATATCCTTCGATCATAATAAAAAATATTAGGATAATACTCTGAAAACTTTTTGTTTTATTTACAATTAACATCGTGCGTTTAATATGGATCACCCAGTATAAGACTTCTTAAGATTCAAATAATAAATAAAAAATATTACAGATGATTCTCGATTTTTTCTGAAAACGTCCAGAAGAAGCAATCACAGGTCCTGTACAATCGCAGGAATTGTACATGACCTCAAATCTGAACAGAACTCCTAGCGAAATATACAGAGGTCCAGCGGAGGACCTCAAAGAAAACCCATCGGAGATTGATTTAATAGCAAAATACAAAAAAATTATTTAAAGTTCTTTATTTATTTCGGAAAAATTCCAGATCTTACAGAACAGTTAATAGCAAAAAACTAATTCGCCGAATAATCGAAGGTTTTGTAAATAGCTTAATGGGAAAACATACATAGATCTGGCAGAAGCCTTAATAGCAGATCAATCGTAGGTTTTACAGAGAAAAAATATACAACCGAAGTTCGTCTTACGGTCGACTTCACGGCAGAGCAATCTTACGTTCTGCAGATGTCTTAAAAGCAGACGTTTAACAGATGTCTTAAAATTAGCAGAACAGTTGTACAACTTATACAGGTGGTCCAGCTCAATCGATAATCGTACTGAAGAAATAATAGCGGAATAAACTTGTAGCAATGGTAGTACTTGCAATGGAAATAATAGAAGAACAATCGTAGGTCGTAAATAGTAATTAATAGCAGACATATTGCAGAGCGAATAATAGCAGAACCATTGTAGATCTTGCAGACGAAATGGTAGCAGAATAATTGTAGACCTTGCAGACGAAATGGTAGCAGAATAGTTGTAGGTCTTTCAGAGGTTATAATAGCAGATCAATTGTAGTTCTTACATAGGAAATAATAGAAGAACAATCGTATGTTTAAACGAGTAATTAATAGCAGATCTATTGAAATAATAGTGAAACAACGAGTAATTAATGGCAGAACAACGAGTAATTAATATCAGACCTATTGTAGGTCTTACAGAGGAAACAATAGCAGATCAGTCGAAGCTCTTACAGAAAAAATAATAGCAGGACAATGACAGATATTGCAGAGGAAATGATAGCAGAATAATTGCAGGTCTTACAGAGGGAATTATAGCAGATCAATTAAAGTTCTAACAGAGGAAATTACAGAAGAATAATCGTAGATCTTAACGACAGAAACCATAGTAATCAATATATATAACGAGTAATTAATAGCAGATCTTTTGCAGGTATTACAGGGCAAATAATAATAACAGAGTAGTTGAATGTCCTACAGAAGAAATAATAGCAGAGCAATTGTAGGCATTATATATGTCTTAAAAGCTTTTCTATAGTAAGTTTTTGGATGTATTAATACCAGAGCAATCGTAGGGCTTAGAGAGGTAGGAAGGATAGCAGATCAATCTTAGATATTATAGAGGATGTGATAGCAGATTTATTGTAAGTTTTTAATAGCAGAAACATCGTTAGTCTCGTTAGTACAGAGGAAATAATAGCCGACCAATCGTAGGACCTAACAGAGAGTTATTAGCAGAGCAATCGTAGATTTTACATCGAAAATGATAGCAGATCAATCGTCGGTCTTGCAGAGGAAAGAAATAGGAAGAACAATCGTAGGTATTAAAGGGAGAATAATATTAGATCAATGGTAGTACTTACAGAGGAAAGAATAATACAACAATCGAGGGTCTTACAGAGAAAATAACAACGAAATAATCTTAGGTTATACAAAGGAAATAATAGCAGAGCAATTGTTGTTCTTACTGAGGAAATAACACTACGCAACAAAAAAAAAAAAATTTTTGTGTCCTAGACCTAAAAATTAGTTTTTGTATAGATTGTGGCATACTGTTTATAAAATCAGAATCAACAATTTTTTTATGGATACTTTTTGTGCATTTGAGTTTATTTACATGTACAAGTTTCATTAGAAGTAATTGTGAGTTCTTTGTTGACATTTGTAGATTTCGGAATCGGTTTCTCTAATGAGAAACCAAATATAATCTCCCATCATTCTTTCATCCCAGTGCCCTTGGTAACGCTGCTCGATGGACATCATTTCTTGGTGAAACCTTTCCCCATGTTAGTCGCTTACGTCGCCAAGATTCTCGGGGAAAAATTTAAATGAGAATGCAAGAAATTAATTTTGATGGACATATTTACACCTGCGAAATATAAAGCGAAAAATAAGTTAGAAGAATACATACATAGTGTTATATACATAAATATAGACAAATATATTTCTTACCAATGTTTTCATAATTTTTTAACAAATCATTAATCATTGTTTCATGTGGCGGGCTTTTATTGGATCCAAGGAAATTGATTCGAAATTTACATCTTTCATCAGTTTCCTTATCAAAAACGCCTTCTTCGATTTTTTGAAAAGAAAGACTTTTAAATATGAGAGTGAATTGCCATCTTTCCTTAAGGCTGTTACTCTATAATATGATATGTTAACATCTGGGGCTAAAATATTGTACTGTTTCATCCGAGATGCAAGTAGTACTGCCTTACCTTTGGTCAGTTCCAAATCTCTCACTAGATCATTGAGTTGAAACTGTGTTAAAAGCGATGACTTCTGACTCAAACTTGAATCGCTCAGAGTTGAGTACTCAGTTGAACTTGCTGATGTTTCCGTAATTAGGCTGTTAGCTATACTTCGACACTTGGGAATTGGTATTGTTTCCGAATGTGCAACAGGCAAAGTGACAGATTTTACTTCAGCGTAATTCCAGCGAATGCTCCTTCCTACTCCAATCTGTTTACTTAGTCAAAAAAGCAGTCCTTATCGTGAATGAACGGTTGTCTCCAAATCATTGGCATTCCAAATTGCACGTGATGTCTAAAATTAAAACATTTTATTCCACAAAACATTGTAATACATTAATTGTGAAGTACTTACCGCATGTTTCCACTACTCCATCGAGTAAGATTTACATTGCACGCATTACACAAAATACTAGGTGTCCACGGTTCGTTCATATTTTCAACTCGTATACCAAACTATTGCACATATATTTCTTCTATTATTTTACTAAACTCACATCGATGTTTTTTAATTACATATTTTCCGCAGATGTTGCAGAAATTGTCGGGATCATTTACACATTGAAAAGTTCTTTGCCTTTTACTCATACTTCGAAATATAACTTTATAATATTTTTCAGAAAATCGACTTATCTCTTTAAGGCGCTGAATTACACTAATTTATTAATAAGTAATTTCATTCATAAATTCCGGATTTAAGGTACATAAGTTACAGTACCTGTAGCTGACATATAGTTTGCTTCGAACGTAGAAACCCAATATTTTCAAGACTGCCGCGTACTACTTTGTATTGCGTACATATAATTTTACTACCTGTAGTAACTGGTAGGAAACCTCATAAATAAAAAACCAAAAATATTGTTGAATGTCCCCCTATCTGAGCGGATCTCATCCAATATAGCTCTTATAATGTCTGACATCAATCCTCATAAAATAAAATGAAAGTGCAATGTCTCTCTCACATATGGCGAATTCAATATAAGCAAAAAAATATGAAACAAGATTTTTTTGAATTTCCCTAACATTTACAAAATGGCTCATAACTTATACATATGTCCATAGATTTTTTTTCAAATATACAGTGTTTTCTTTGTTATCATGCTGGATTTTTAAAAATGTAAAAGTGTTTTTAAAAAAAATCATATTTTTCTCATATTTTTGACGGCTGTTACTAAACTAAAGATTCTACGTGAAAGCGATATTTGCAGCATATGTAGCCCTCATAATTCCCTTTAATTTTAAAAATTATGGTCCAAATACTAAATGTGCTTTCCGTGAAAGCTGGAATTTAAAAAAAAAAATTATATTTTTTTCGTGTTTGTGACACCTAATTGCACCAGAAACTGTTATCCACATCCTTTGGACATTTTGTTGCATAGTGTAATTATAGAAGAACAATCGTAGGTCTTAACGAATAATTAATAGCCGACCTATTGTAGGTCTTGAAGAGCAAATAATATTAGAACAGTCGAGCGTCTTAATGAGAAAGGAAATATCCTTTGTAAGACTTACAGCAGAACCATTGCAGTTTTTACATAGAAAATATAACGGGTGATCCAAGTAGAGATACTTTTTTCAATAGCTTTCTTTTGACAGATCACGTGTGAGTCGTGTCATGCTGTCTTGTTATTTTTGTTAAGTATTGTTTGGCATTTCATCATGGAAAGACTTACGCCTGAACAACGTTTACAAATCGTTCAACTTTATTACGAAAATTCACGTTCTGTGAGGAATGTGTTTCGTGCACTTTGCTCAACTTATAGTCAACATAATCGAGTCATCGAAAATTGGACTCAACGGATGGACCATCTGAGACGTAGCCGCGCCCAACATTTGATAGACATAATCTTCAAAAAATAAATGCCAAAGAATGTTCTTTCAAATGATAATAAACATTCCCCATTCAATTTGAATTTTCTGTGTTTTTATACCCTACACCACACTGTGGTACAGGGTATTATGACTTTGTGCATTTGTTTGTAACACCTAAAAGGAGAAGAGATAGACCCATTGTTTATTATACCGATCGACTCAGAATCACTTTCTGAGACGATTTAGCCATGTCCGTCAGGTCGTATTTATGGTCCAATTGTGATGAAATTTAGCGTAGTGCTCTTTTTTGGCCCAAGGACGATCCATATTGAAATTGGTTAAAATCGGTTCAGATTTGGATATAGTCCCCATATATATGTTTCACCCGATTTGACATGTAAGCACTGTAGAAACCACATTTTACATCCGATCTTTATGAAATTCTGCAGAGAGAGTTTTATTATTACGTGAATGAACACTACCAAATTCGGAGAAAATCCGTTTAGATTTAGATATAGCCCCCATATATATCTTTCACCCGATTTGACATGTAAGCGCTGTAGGAACTGTATTTTAAATCAGATCAGTACGAAATTTGGCAGAGAAAGCTCTGTTATTACATGAATAAACACTGCCAAATTCGGGGAAATTCGGTTCAGATTAAGATATAGTCACCCGATTTGACATTAAAGCGCTGTAGAAACCGTATTTTACATCCGACCTGTACGAAATTCGGCATAGAAAGTTATTTTATTACATGAAAAAACACTGCGCAATTCGGGGAAAATCGGTTCAGATTTAGATATAGCCCCCATATATATGTTCCACCCGATTTAACATTTAAGCGCTGTAGAAATCGTGTTTTATATCCGATTAGTACGAAATTTAACAGAGAGAGTTTTCTTATTACATGTATGAACACTGCCAAATTCGGGGAAAATCGGTTCAGATTTAAACATAGTCCCAATATATATGTTACACCCGATTTGACATGTAAGCACTGTAGAAACCGTGTTTTATATCCGATCAGAACGAAAATCGGCAGAGAGAGTTTGCTTATTACATGTATGAACACTGCCAAATTCTTATCGCACACTGAAAAAAAATTTGTCATAAAATTAAAGAAATGCTCCAAAGACGTCATTAGTTTTTAAAATAAGTACATTTTGTACTTAAAATATTGATAATTTCAATAATATTAAGTAATTTACTTAATTTTAAGTAAATTTTCTTAATTTTAAGTACAAAATAAACTTATTTTGAAGACTAAGGACGTCTTTGGAGCATTTCTTTAATTGTATGACAAATTTTCTTTCAGTGCAATGCCCATTTTCGCATTGGTAGGTAGGTGTAGGGTATTATATAGTCGGCCCCGCCCGACTTTCTGTTTTTCCTTACTGGGTTTCTTTAAAAAAGTAGGGAACCTTGGATCACGCTATAGAAGAATAATATGTGTTAACGAGTAATATATAGCAGACCTACTGCAAGTCTTACAGAGGAAATAGTATGATAACAGTTGCATTCCCCTTATAGCTTCGTTGTCTAAAAGATAATGGTTATTTTTAAACCGTTGACCACTGTGGTTTAAAATATCCAATTCTATATTTCACATAAGTCTTAAGGTTGTCTTAAAATGGCAGAGCCATTGTAGGTCTTACAGAGGGATTAATTCAATCGAAATATTATAAAAGATACAATAGCCGTTTGAAGATCTTGCAAAGGAAATTATAGCAGAATAATAGTCTCTCTTACATAGTTGTTTGATCGATAGCCGAAAAGTAAGTATTTGGGTGCAATTCTCATTTGCTCATGTGAGTCGCCCTCTGCTTTGAGAGTTATCGAATCATCAATCAAAGGCTTTATTGAAAAGCCATGTAGATTGCTGACGATGGGGGCCATGCCCCAGAAATCATCATGAACTGCTTGCAATACATTTTGCCATGTAAAAATACATGCTTTCTATCACTGTATAGAAATAGGTTGTTCTTGAGCCGAAAGAGTACCTCAGTTTAAAATCATAACGATTACAGATCGAATAAAACGGGCAACTGACACTTACAGAGGAAATAATAGAAGGTCATACAGATGAAATAGTAACAGAGGAATTGTAGTTCTTACAAAGGAAATAATATAAGAAGAATCGTAGTTCTTAACGAGTAATAAATAGGAGACCTGTTGTAGGACATACGGAAGAAATAATAGCAGAACACTCGTAGGTTTTGCAGAATAATTTAGGTCTTACAGAGGTAATAATATCAGAAAAGTTGCAGGGCTTACAGATGAACTAATAGCAGAGCAATTGTATTTCTTACAGGGGAAATAATTTGAAGAACAATCGTAGGTCTCAACGAGCATTAATAGCAGGCCTATTCTATGTCTTATAGAAAAAGAATTGTAGAGGAAATGGTAGGTGAATATTTGTAGGTTTTAGAGAGGAATTAATAGTAGAACAGTTGCTGGTCTTACAGAAGAAATAATAGCAGAACTGTGGAAACCGAATTTATATCTTATATATTTATTATTCATGTTATGCATCATGATTGTTGGAGGTTAATTTTTGAATTACTGAAGTTAAAAAAAAACTAATTCCTTTTTCTAAATATTGATTCATCTATGTTGGCAGTTTAATTTATTTTCATTATTCTTATAGCTAACCATTAACACCACAGTAGTAAATAATTGTCCATCCCCATTAAAATATATACAAAATACATTTATATTTATACTGATCCTGTTCTTAATCCATTTCGAATTCCTGTTGACACACTTGCAAATTAAATCTTCTTAGCATGGAGTCTATCCTGGATATCCTGTAAACTCATACCTCTGGTCTCCATTACAACGAACAGAACAAAGAAGAATGCCAATATATCAAAAGCGCCAAAGATCCAGAAAACATAGTGGGTACCCAAATCTTCCAGAAAAGGATAAATATATGTAGTCACGAAACCAGTTGTACCACAGACGCAGGTGGCAATGGATGCAGCAATGGATTTTACATTCGGGGCAAACATTTCGCCCAAAATAGCCCAAGGCAGAGAGCCAAAACCAACCGAGTACATAATCATATGTATGACCAGAGCGACAATAGGCAGCCACAGAAGATTGTTCACATCACCCACTTCAAGTTTAAGATAGAAAAAGATACCCATAGCTATTAGAGCTACTGCCATGACACTGGCTGATGACAACAGTATGACTTTGCGAGGAAAACGATCGGCTACGATGGGTGCCAAGATGGAGGAAGACACCTGAACAATACCCACAATAATAGTGGCTATGGCGGGATCCAAATCTGAACCGGCAGTGGAAAATATCGATTGAGAATTGAACTGGACGGCATTGATACCCGAAACTTGCTGCAACACTAAAAGACCGACAGAAATCAATAAAGCTTTACGATTGCCTGCCTTCTTAAAGACATCCATAAGGGAGCCCTTCTGCGCCTTGCTCTCATCCATGCCCGATTTTATGGCAGATAATTCATTTCGTACAGCATCGGCACTTTGGCTGCGAAGAAATTGAAATGCCCTCAATGCCTCCTCCTCGCGACCTTTGGAGACCAAATAGTAGGGACTTTCGGGCATCCAAAAGAAACAAAGATCAAAGATAATGGGTAGGACAAGACAAAACCATTGCAGGGCTTGATAGGAAACATATGGGCCAATGGCATAAACGTAAAGAACGCCAGCTAAAATTATAAATAAAACAAAATAAAATTGTCGTGAGATTAAGGTTGGTGGGGTACTTGGGTTAAACTTACACACAAGAAACAAATTCATGAGGGTACCAAGTGTACCTCGTATTTCGGCCGTGGCTATTTCACATACATACATGGGCAACACGGTCATAACGAAACCAGCGCCAAAACCAGTTATAAGACGTGCCACCAGCAAAACCCAAACTTCTCTACCTATCATGAGTAGAGCATAGCCGACGATGACGAATATAGAACTGGAGAGTAGGACCCATTTGCGACCAATTCTATCAGCTAAATAACCAGCAATGAAAGGAGCTGGAAGGAAAAGGGAGAATCATTTTAAAATGTAATGAATAATTCAGTATTGATGGATCAATTAAATATGCTAGTATGTTGGATGAAAAGCTGCGAGGAAGAAAGATAGATGTTTGAACCTACAGCAATGGGGGGTTTACTACAAATAGTTTTTTTTTATCCACTATCTAAAATTAAGTTGTAGTTTTTTTAATACGGTCTACATTGTCAATTATCATCAACTAGAGTAGAAGGCCACACCGTTTTTGAGAACTACCATCCTACGGGGAAACAGATTGAAAAATATGAGGAGATCTCTAAGATCAGCAGCAGATAAGCAAGAAATGACATCCAAAACTCTAGATCAAGGCTTTTGTAGCGAGGGTTGATTCACTTTTGTCACAGCTGCGGCAATCGTCATTGTATTTATTAGCCAATGTCCAGTCAGACGAACTATCAGTCTTGAGACATCTTTTCTGCTATGAATTATGAGGTACCCAATTACCCAATTTCGATGCATATCTCAAGCGGCTGGCAGCATTTGAGAGTTTGAGTTGGATGAGAACTCTTTAAGAGACGCTATAGATATAGCTTCTGGTACTGGATATCAGGTCCAACTATAATATGCATAAATTAGCTTAAGCAACTGTGCGAAAACATTAAATCGTATATGCGAAACCATAATGTACTTAAGTAAGCTTTTCGTTAAGTTCTCTCAGCTCTCTTTAAGTATCAATTTGCTTAAGCAAGGTGCGAAACGCACATTCCGTACGAAATTGTTTATGCATATTTCGGCTGGGCATATAGCGTTCTACAGGCATGTGATTCTTGCAAGATAGTCAGCCCGTTCGTTCTCATTACCAATAAAAAGTTCTGGAATCTAAATAAGAGCTAAATCGGAACTCGCTTCCGTAATGGTGTGACCTTCACCCTGGAAGACGCCATTATCATTAGGAGAACTATATTAATGTTTTAGGGCTTTAGAGCTTCAAAGCCTTATCCGACACCACATGTAATTTTGACAGCGCTTCTTTCTGCTGTTGCTAAAATAAGGTCAACGGTTATATATAAGAATATCATCACATTCAGAGCTTCAATGGTCAAATACACAACCGTTACGCTGATGCTTATCGTTAAGTCTTGCAAGTTCTTGCGACCCCTACGACTGCTAAACAATAACAACACTAGCTTCGTTTTGCTTGACTTTTCTTCAAGTTCGGTTACACGTTATGTGCAGGATGAACATCAAACGTAAACATTTTACTTGTATTTACCCAAAGGTCACCACATGCCCCATCCTAATTTGAAACGCCTAAATATAATTTGTCACGTTAACATTTTGTGTCCTTGCACCAAAAAACACCCTTATGGAGTTATAGCCATTTTAAGTTTGACTAAAGATATTTAAGCCATAAAAATAAGTGATCATGAAATTGCCTCTATTTCGCTCTAGGACTCCTGTTCAAGAGTTATAATAATAATATATATTTAGTCTGGGACATTGGACATTCTCACCCAAATTAGTGAATGTCTTCCTTTTTCAATAGACGCTTATTTAAGGACTTACAAGCTTTTTAAGGTTTAAAAGGATCCATACAAAATGTTTACTAAAAATAATTGTCACATAATTTCATCCTCTGCGCTCCATGACGGGTTATATAAGCATTTAAGGCTGGGTTAGGCAAACGTAACTGTAACGCCCCAGTAGCGTAACGAAACAGTTGATTCAATCTGGAAATCACTGTAAACGATTAGCCGACGAAAAATAAACGTTAACGGACGGCCGAATCTGCTGAAATTTGATTTGGACTGGTAGGTTTACATAAATTTGCAAACAAAATCAGTAAAATAATAAAAAAGAAGAAATTTATGCGAAACTTTTGAAAGGTAATGATAAATAAGTAATGAAATGATAAATTAGTAACAAATAAATATAAAATTAAATTAATTTGTGGCTACTTTGCAACCGTAACGTTGCTCCGGCGGGCAATATGGAGACCATAAGGCAAGTAACTGTAGACCACCCAATATATGCGATTACCGATAGCAGATTTTTGGTCTTTACCACTTAAATTAGCCAGGAGAAAGATACTTAGATCTTTCCTGGCCAAAATTCAGGTTCTTGGAGTGCCTCCACAGTTGGCCACAAGCAGTTTAAACTTGGGTGTCCTGATACCGCACACCCTTCCTCCCACTGCGTAGGGCTCCTGTATCAGGACGATGTCTCTGCACCTGTGGACAGGCGCAGTAATAGAGTCGCTGAGGCTGCTCTAGCGTGATGGAAGTTAATATGTAGAATTCTTACAATCATTGGTAATTGACAGCTTAACATCCACCCCGACAAAGGTGTTATCGAACTCTTCTTCCGTATCATCGAGAAGCGTGTCCCCGCCAGATGCGTCAAAGAGTCCGGAGACTCCCCTCAGCCCCTCCGTGTCAGAAGTAGAGTGTTCGTCCTCAGAGAAGGACGTTACAGATCTTCTGTTAGAGTTGGAGTCACCAGAAATAATGGGCGTGGGTACCTCCGCACTTCCCGAAAGCCGTGTATCAAACACGGTGGACGACTCACCTTCCGCAGTGGGAGCTATGTCCTGTTTGTATACCTTCAAGACTATAGTCTCGAAGCCATATTGTAGGGTTGCACTTGCACGTTGTATATGGCAGGTGGATTCAGCGTTAAGGATCAAATTGACCAGCCGCTTTTTACCATTCGACTCACTCACCTTGCTGATTCTCCAATTATGGGCCGGCAGACCAGGATTGGAATATTTTATTATTTCTAATATGTCAGCCGGGTTGGAGGGCTCTTCTGTAACCCAGGCGATGGCTCTAGGTTGACTAGGGATGTTGTTTTTTTCGACAACTGGGCAGCCGCCACATCTCACCCGCTCGACTCAGAGCAGCTTTATACAGGTCTTCTGATCTGGCATCACCGAAATATAAGAGCTTTACTCTCCCCCGATGCCATCCTGCATGGCAGCCGGAAGTTGGGCTCAAAGAAAATGCACCCCAAATTAAAAATGAAAGTGCGCCCCAAATTTGGGGCCTATTTTCGTTACAAAAACTGATTTAGGAAATTACACCCCATTCAAGAAAACAGCATAAAATGAAAATAAACCCCAAAAAAACTAAAACATTTTCTCTTCGTACATATGGGGAGTTAGCAGTAATACACGTATGCGAACCTATTTTCTAATTATAAATCTTTTCCTGTGCGGTCGGCCTACGGCCTGCGGCCTCTGTTTAAGACTTTCTCCTATGGACAGGATCCAAAGTTGGCTACGCGAAAGAAATCGTTAATGCTTAGCATCTCCTGTTTCTAAATTTATAGATGAAAATAAGCCCCAAAATGCGGATAAGAAATGAAATTAAACCCCAAAAAGCAGACAAAAAATGAAATTAAGACCCAAATAAAATTGTTGTTGTTTGATATGTTATTTTTTGGGGCCCATATTCATAAAAATATTGGGGTGTATTTTCCTGGGGCCCAATTTCATTCCGCCATCCTGCATCCTTGCAGATTGGTGGTTAGCCCGGCATTTCTCCACGGACATCGAGGTAATGAGCCATAATGGTTGATTGCACATGGCTACATTTGTCCTTGAAGATGGATCCATCCTCCCTACTTCTGTCCATAATGGCCATTACTAAACTTTCCTTCGTCACTTCATTGAAGGGCTTGGTGAGTGTTCTGTTGATGGTGACATTAGGGCCTCTTGCCTTTTTCGAAGGCAGGGGTTCATCAGATGATCTGTTTCTCTGGACTTTATTAGTCGTTAACACAGCTGAATTTGTGGCTCTTTCAGCCGGCTCTTTGGCCTTAGAAGCATTTATGACGCCTTTAACCCAGGTAAGTGACTCTTTTTGCTTTTCGGAAAGAGCCGAAACCGCAACAGCCTCCAACTTCGTCAAAACTCTGAGCGCTATCCGGTGCTCATTGTGCTTCCGTTTGGGAGGAAATTTCCGTACTGGGAGGAAATTTTCACCATTTTTGGTGTGGTCGGCTTTGGCCAAGAACAACGGACAGACAGTAGGACGATTGGGGAACCCCGCTTCATCAGAACACGAAGGCATCCCCGTCAAGGAATATATTCATTTTTTTCTGTAGTAGCCCGTAATAGGTACTACGATGTAGGCCTTCCAGACTTTGTACAGATTTTTTTTGCGATTACGTAATAGGTACTACGTTATAGGTTTTAACTATCCGCTCTGTAATGAACACGTCCGTTCACTACGATTGATCAGCAACGAAACTTCGCGATAAAACACCGGATTTTCATTCATTTTTTTCGTAATACAGTGAACAAATAAAGAAAATAATGCCTATTTCAAAAAAAATCTATGCATAATTGTATAAATTATGACCCATATTGTAAAAGCACTGTGCAACAAAATTTTTGTCGAGGGGCTATTTTTTCTGGTGTAATACGGTGTACTAAACAAGAAAAAAATATTAAAAAAAATGTACGGTATTTGCACGGATCTTTACTATTTGGACCATATTTTTTTTTTAGCATATGCTCGATGAAGCCGTGATATACGTTAAATTAAAGGAAATGAGGAAAGGACAATTTATTTTGTTTTTTTAAAAACCGTATTTTGGTGGTTTGAAAATGAAAAGAATCCATAAAAATAGAAAAACATTTTAAAATAAATTGTTTGTTCCAATTTTTGAAAGCTAACATCCTAACGAAGAAAACAATGCCTGTTTGAAGAAAATCTATGGATAAATGTAGAAATTATAGCGCTTTTGGTAGAATAATATCAACAACATAATTCGGTTTTATACCCCCACTATTGTGAATAAGGGTATATGTATGTATATCAAATGTTGCGGACCAAAAGTGTAACACATCGATGGAGTAACCTAAAAGACTCTGAGAATATTTGGCGGAAATCCGTTTTGGGTCATTTCTAGTAATTTTATCAATGTCCGTAGAGAGTAGAGAGCTTTTAGGGGAGGCGTGAGGATGTAGGAAGATTCAACATAGTACACGTGGAATTTGTAAAATGTTTTTTATAGATGCAAAATTTTTCTGTACCATAGGGAGCCCGTCGAGGCAAAAGGTTTGGGAAGCCCTGTCATATACTCGTATGATGAACATATAGCATGATGAATGACATATGTCTACTCAGCCAAAAGTTGTGACTATATAATTACACCCGACACCACACTGTGGTACACGGTATTATGACATTCTGCATTTATTTGTAACGCTTAAAAAACCAATACCGATCGGTATAGAATCACTGTCTGAGTCAATTTAGCCATGTCCGTCCGTATGTCTGTCTGTCCATGTATTCTTGTTGTCAAAGTACAGGTCGTAAATAAAAAACAATCTTTACGAAAATTGATACAGAGGGTGTATCGGGCCATGTTTTGTTATAGGCCCCATATAAAGGTCCCCACCGATGCCACTTCTTGACGCTCTGGAAAACACATTTTTCAATTGATCTGGCTGACATTTTATAATTCATACTAAATATTGACCTTAATCGTCCCTAGTAAAAATGGGGAACATCGTCTCATCTCTAGGGAACACATTTTTTAATCTTGCTGAAATTTAAGAATTTTATTTTTTATATATTTATATTGCACTTTATCCTTACTAGGGGAAATAGGAAACATCAGTCCATATTTTGCCTGGAATTAAGAAATTAGCTCTATTTAACCTGCAACAGTTCTTGTAGTAATGGTTATTAAAAATGTTGACCAAAAAATGAGTGATAGCAAAGTTCGTTCTTTTCCTTCTAGGAGGTTTATTTAAGAAGGAATTGTCATTTTCAATTTTGCTAAGGAAATTAAAAATGTTCGTCAAAAAATAAGTGATATCAAAATTTGTTATAACATTATAATTTTAAATTTAGCTAATTTATTTAAAAAAATCTGGTAAAAAACTGGGCATTATCGCGACGCCCTTTTCGATACATCTCAAACAAAATGGCCAAATTAAACCAAAAGTTAAAGGCTCATAAAGTTAATAGTTACATTCCTCTGAAATCTCTGATTTTGTTATTCAAAGAAGTCGATATCCCAAATCTTCTGTTGATATAATATACAGATTGAAATAAGTAATGCACAGAACTTTGTTTTAGCTCGACATAACTGTATACGTATATACTAGTAGTCTGTCTTGCCGGCCCAAACCAAACACTTTCTAAATTTCGCTAGATATTCGACAACAATTTCAATTTGTATTATTATTTGTGTTTCGTTTATTTCTTACATGTATATTGTACATACTCATACATCTTATGTGTTATATATGTATTTATATATATATATAGTATACGTATATCGTAATATCGTGCATATAAGGAATCATTTGTAAACTTAAAATTAAAAATTATACATAGATTTAGATTTAGTTATTTATATATATATATACCTAGCTATACAATACTATTGCGTGTGTCGGTGTTTTATCTGCAAAATACTCAAAAATTTCATTTCGATATCCTACAAACTGATTGCTGCTACTCCTCTACTCCCCCTCAAAAAGTGGAGCCATCCAAGGATTACTTGCCATTGAGCCTATCCTGGATCTCTTGCAGACTCAAGCCTTTGGTCTCCATCACAATGAACAGAACGAAGAAGAAGCCAACTATACAGAAGATACCGAACAGCCAGAAGGCATAGTAGGTACCCATGGCGTCGAGAGCTGGATAGAAATAGGTTACGAGGAAACCACAAATCCAACAGGTCGAGGCCACAATAGATGAAGCAATTGACTTAACATTGGCGGGGAACATTTCACCCATGACAGCCCAGGGCAGTGGACCGAAACCGACACAATATACAATATTGTAGACGACCAGAGCGGGTACAGGCAACCACAACACATTCGATGTATCACCTACTACAAGTTTCATATAGAAGAAGGCACCCAAGGCAGCCAAACCCACAGTCATAACACTGGCCGATGTCAGTAGAATAACTTTGCGACCCAAACGATCGGCTATAATGGGTGTTAAGCCCGAAGAAGCCACCTGCACAATACCAATTATAATGGTGGCAATGGCTGGATCTAAACCTGTACCGGCACTTTCGAAGATTGATTGTGAGTTAAATAAGACCACATTGATGCCAGAGAATTGTTGGAACACCAAAAGACCCGCAGATATGAATAAAGCTTTACGATTTCCAGCATTTTTAATAATATCCGTAATGGAGCCCTTATTGGCCATTGATTCCTCCACACCGGCCTGAATGACAGCCATTTCGTCTTGTGCTCCATCGGCACTTTGGCCACGTAGATATTGCAAAGACTTCAAAGCTTCCATTTTACGACCTTTTCCAGCCAAATAATAAGGACTTTCGGGCATAAAGAAGAAGCAGACATCGAAGACAATGGGTACCGCAAGGCAGCACCATTGCAGGGCTATATAGGATACATATGGACCGATGGCGTAAACATACAAAATGCCAGCTAAAAGATACAAAAGCAGAAAATGAGAATCAAAGGTGGAATACAAAACTGGAATCACAGCAGAAACTTACACACAATAAACAATTGCATGAGAGATCCTGTTGCACCTCTCACACTATCTGTGGCTATCTCACCAACATACATAGGTTGCGCCGTCATAACGAAGCCAACACCAAAACCTTGAATCAGACGAGCCACTAACAATAGAGCAACTGATCCACCGATCATCATGAGAATATAGGCGATAACAAAGAATACGGAACTGGAGAGTAGAACCCATTTACGGCCGATTTTATCAGCCAGTGGGCCAGCTACGAAGGGAGCTGGAAAAGAGAGAAAAATCCAATTAAATTTTGAAAATTATTTTTAGGAAAGGATTTTCATCAACAAATCAAAGGATTTTTACTTTTTATTTACACTAAAAGACTGAGTTATGATATTTACAAACAATCAGTCGATCACTCTACCTACACTTTAACAATACATTGTAAGGTTAGTGGTAAGGTTATTATGATATATTGGGATATTTGTTGGGAAGTGATTTAAGAAGATGTTCTGTTGTATGCAGATGGTTGGAGGAGTGGAGAAATGGGGGAGTTAGGACATATATACAAGTGTTTTGTTTTTAATTATTCTCAGGAAGTGTTGCTAAAAAGTACAAAGTCCACAAACTATTAAGAAAGAAAACGAAGCTAATAAAACATGCCATTGTCCTATGCACTATAGATCCCACAGTATAATAACGAAGTATTTGAGCTTGCAGTTTCGGTAGAAGTTCATGTTACGGATACCATCGCAAGATTAGTGCAGATGAACTCAAGGTCGAGACTTTTCTAATAAACGCCAAGAGACAAAATGACATACCAGGTTAGGGTCCATGGAAGCCACAAAGTACTTGGAGTGATGATTGACCCATATTCAAACGTACAGTTATGGTAGAAGTTCATTTACAGATACCATCGCAGGATTATTGCAGATGAACTCAAGGATTAATATCGAGTTGACAGAACTTAAGGTCGAGACTTTTCTAATAAACGAAAGAGACAAAATGAGATACTAGGATAGGGTCCATGGAAGCAACAAAGTACCTGGACTGATGATTCATCCATAGAAGTGTGATGGAGGAATACAAGATCGAGGTAAATCTGATAAGCGACAGAAGACAAAAGGAAGCCCTCAAAGCTACTAAAATTGCGTCCGTGGAAGCCACAAAATAGCTAGGACTGATAATTGATAGCCGTCTAAGTTTCATAAAAGTGAAAACCTCGAGTTTGTGGAATAGAAGATCGAAGCCTAACCGGAGCTACCAAAATAGGATTCGTGGAGTCCACAAATTACCAAAGAGTGATGATTGATAGCCGTCCAAGCTTCGTAGAATTGTGAGCCTCGAGTTGGTGGAACACAAGATCGAGGACGCTCTGCAAAACCGCAAAAGACAGAAAGAGGTCCTCTGAATATAAACTGGAAGCCTTACAGTACCTAAGAGTAACGATTGACAGTCGTCTGAGTTTCAAAGAAGAACTTTGAGATGATAAAACTCACATCGAAACCTTTGTGATAAGTGACAAGAGACAAAAATAAGCCCTCGAAGTACACGCAGGAGCCACCAAAATAGTGTTCGTGAAGGCCCAAAATTCCTAAGAGTAACGCATGACAGCCGTCCACGCTTTAAAAAAATGGGAACCTTGAGATGTTATAACTCAAAATCGAGAACTTTGTGATAAGCGACAAAAGAATAAAATAAGATGGAATACATCTATGCAGACTTCGATTTCGATTCTGAAAAAAATGTTGCCCCGTCGACTCGAAATTCTGAAAAATATTTGCCCTTTTTGGGTGGAACATATGCAGTACCTCGAAATAAACTTAGCTCCTATTATAAAATAACAAAATATGGTATAAAACTCCAGATTTCGGGAAAAGGGCAACGGAAATGTTGCACTTTTTTGCAGGAAAGAAATCGACCGAGGATGTTCTGCTAAGAATGGCACAAACAGGAGCCACCAAAATAGCGTCCGTGGAAGCCACAAAGTACCTAGGAGAGATGATTGTAAGACCTCTAAGCTTCAGATAAGTGTGGACCTCAAGTTGGTTGAACACAAAACTGAGGCCGCTCAAATAAACAGCAGAAGACAAAAATAAGTCCTCAAATGCCACAAAGTGCCTGGGAGTGATGATTGCTTGCCTCCCCGAGGCCGTCCTGATAAGTGGCAAAAGGCAAAAAGAAGTTCTCGAAGTTCTAACAAGAGCCAACAAACTAGTTTCCTTGGCGGCCACAATGTACCTAGGAGTTATGATTGCTAATCGCCTAAGCTTCATAGAAATGTGGACCTCAAGTTGGTTGAATGCAAATCGAGGCCGTTCTGATAAACAGCAAAAGACAAAAATAAGTCCTCAACACGCAAACAGAAGCCACCAATACCGATTCCGTAAAGCCCATTAAAGTTGTGGATGCCATCGCAGGAATAGTGCAGAGCATGAATCTCGAGTTGGTAGAACTCCAGATTGACGAAACCTTTTTGATAAGTGGCATGAGACAAACGCAGACACCGTAACAGGGTTCGTGGCGGCCACAAAGTACATGGGAGTGATGATTGTTTGCCTCCCCGAGGCCGTCCAGATAAACGGTATAAAGGCAAAAAGAAGTACTACACAAGACCTGACCGTTCTGATAAGCAGCAAAAGACAAAAATACGTTATCGAAGTAGCCACCAAAACAAAGTCCGTGAAGGCAATTCAAGCTGGGGATGCCATCGCAGGAGTAGTGGATAGCAAGAACCTCGAGTTGACAGAACTCATGATTGACGAAACCATACTGATAAGCGGCGTGAGACAAAAGGAGCTACCACAATAGAGTCCGTGGCAGCCGCAAAGTACCTGTGAGTGATGATTGCTTGCCGTCTAAGCTCTTATGCAGTGGGAATCAGAATCGGCTGTTTTTTTAAGCGACAAAAGACAAACATGTCCTCGAAGATTTATAGCCACCTAAACTCTAAAAAACATACATAATATTCAATGTTTTCTATCCCCAGTTCAGAATGATGTCAATCTTAGGGACCTAGTCATACTTAGGAATAATGCTTTCGAATTTGACTATCATGACTATGATAGAGGCTATCGTACCATGGTACTACTGGATGCTTGATTATTCGTATATTATTCTGATGAATACAGCAGCAGCAGAACTTTTCAGAATATACCAGCGAAAAATATGAGCAATGCAGACATTGAAAATGGAATCATTGGAAACACTGAAAGACACATTATTCCGAGCCATTAAGAAATTAATTAATCGAAGTCATTGGAAGTTAAACAATGAAATCATTCAATCCCTATCTGGTCCTGGAGACAGTACATATATAGATAGTATCTATAGGGTGATCTAAGTAGAGATACATTTTTCAATAGCATTTTTTTAACAGATCACGTGTGAGTCGTGTCATGCTGTCATGTTATTTTTGTTAAGTATTTCATCATAGAAAGACTTACGCCTGAACAACGTTTACAAATTATTCAGTTTTATTATCAAAATGATCGTTCGCCAATTGCGCTAAGTCCATTTTTTTTTAAATCCAAAAAAAAAACGCTTTCCAGTCGACCCACGACCTTGACACCCATGAGCAATATTTTAGCTCGCGTTAAGAGCTATATTTTTGCCATTGACCGATACGTACCGGAATCATCGGTCCATATTTCTTCAAAAATGATGCCGGTGAGAACGTAACAGTCAATGGCGACCGTTATCGTGCCATGATAACCGACTATTTGATGCCTGAAATTGAAGCTCGTGATCTCGGCGACATTTGGTTTGAATTTTCTGTGTTTTTTTTTTCTTTAAAAAAGTAGGGAACCTCGAAATGGATCACGTTATATTTTAATTTTTTTCTATATTGCCTAGGGGATTATCATAAAATCGGTGGAGTTGTTGGCCTCCTGTATTACACGCTGCCCTTGCAACAGGGTGGATCAAGTAAGTCTTTTTAAAAACACCTCCTCAACAAATATCTAGAACATTGTGAAAAACTCAAAAGGCCAGCAGTTTAGAAGAACTAGATTTAAAACCATTTTATTTGCAATCGTCCTCACTGTCAGTTGTATTCATTCTCTGCACATGTCACAATAACACACAGGGTGATACAGATAATGGATAGATTAATTCAAGAAAACATCAGCTGATCTTTTTAGTTCTTTGTTAGCGCACAAATTAACGATAATATTAAAACGCTAGCTCGAAATTAGCAATTTAAATGCATTAAATGCTTTCTAATAACCACCACCAACATTAAAGTATTTTTGGGAATTTCTAACAAATTTGAAAAATTTTCATATTTATATTATTTTAGTCCAGATTTACACGAGACAACTTTTTCCAAGCAAAAGTCAAAGTTTGTAGTTGAGAGAGGCGAAGAACTCTTTCCGCCTGTCTCTCTCTCCTACAAACTTTGACACTTGCTTGAAAAAAATTGTCTCGTGTGAATCAGCATTTATATTCATTTCAAAATTAGGGTTTTAACCGATATGAATGTATTTTCTTTTAGTACTAATATTAGAAATTAATTTCATTTCACTTCAGTGCAAAAAAAAAAAAAACTTACCCACTAAAGCTCCCAAAGCGACTATAGATGAAATCCATGCCTCATCTGTGGAATCAATGGGATGATCTAAGGGCGAATCGGAGGTATCTTCTGTTTTTAATTTTGGCGTAACAGGAGAAGTCCAGCCCAGACAGGTGCCAACGGCAAAAGCTGATAAGTTGGCTAAAAAAAACAGAAAATTCAAATTAATAACGGTTGATAAATTCCAATTGAATTTGTTGTTGGAGGCACTCACCAGCAACGGCTGCCAGAAAAATACGTCCGGTTTTGACGGGTTCCATTGTGTGACTGCGTGCGTTCGACGGTGTAAATCCTTCACTTATTTGAAATGGACTTACTTCTTGGTATTTGATTTGTGGTTCGTCTGAACTCATTTAGTGAACAGGCGAATGGCAGTTAAAGCGACAGCTAGAAAGACAATAACAACAACAATAACATTAGCATTAACGTTAAATACTCATACACACATACGTGGTCATGAAAAAAGGACATATGAGAATGAATGCATTTTAGATTGTCACTGAAAATGGTGAATGTCCCTCTTTCCACGCACACCCACACACAGATAGCACACGCCAATTAATTGGCTTTTGAGAGTTTACATTGATTACTCATGTAAATTATTTGCTCTTCTAAGAACTGTTAATTTCTAAATGTCAAATTACATTAATCTTAAAAGTTACACTAGTTTACAGAATGTTTCGAATATCTTACACGAGTGGATTAATGATATTTTAAAATTAAGTAATAAAGGGCATCTAAATTTCCGGCAGGATTTGGGCGGGAAAGGCGATTTGATTTCTGCAAAAAAAGTGCAACAGTCCGAATACTGGACTTTTATCCTCATTTTGGAATTTTGAAATAGGAACTAAGTTTAATTCGAGGGCCTGCATCAGTTTCACCTAAAAAGGGCAAATATTTTTCAGTATTTCGCGTCGACGGGGCAACTTTTTTTTTAGAATCAAAATCACCATAAGGCTTTTTGACCGTTTGGGATTGGGAAAAATAGAGCCCTCATCTAGTCGGGCTCTAGGAGGAGACCTATTAGAGAAGTTCGGAGATCCCTTTTTGTATGAATTTGACAATTTGTGTGATCGGGTACCAGAAGGGGCTTGACAAATACGCCCATTTGACGCTGAACGGAAGGACTTTATAAACACATCTAATTTCCAAGTAGTTGTGTTTATTGATATTAAAGTTATGAGCTACTCAATTTTGGTATAATTTGGCCCCTTTGGCGTAATCAGTACTTCCATTTTCACTGAACTGCAGTTATGACACAAAATTTCAACGAGATCGGTTAAGGACTGTCCGAGTTGGAGGGTGTTAATTTCGAAATTTTAGCTATTGTATTTAGAAAATTCTTCAGTTTTATTATCAAAATAATCGTTCTCTAATTGCAACTTTTCGTGCGCTAATTCCATTTTTTTTAAATCCAAAAAAAAAAACACTTTCCAGGCAACCTACGAACTTTTGCCATTGACCGATTCCCGATCCGACGTACCGTTAAGGAGCTAGAGCAAAAATCCGTTCACATTAAGTCCATTTTTTTTACATCCAAAAAAACACTTTCCAGTCGACCTACGACCTTGACACCCATGAGCAATATTTTAGCTCTCGTTAAGAGCTATCTTTTTGCCATTGACCGATTGTGGCTACGTGCCACACAGCAAATGAAACAATTGAAGTGTTGCGAGACAAGTTTGGAGATTTGAATAATTCAAGAAACTCAGATATTGAATGGCCTCCAAGAAGTTGTGATTTAACACCATTAGACTATTTCTCGTGGGGTTATTTGAAGTCATTGGTCTTTCGAAATAAACCAGACTCTCATCAAGCTTTACAAGTCAATATGGTCACGTGCCATTCATGACATACTACTTGATTTAGTGGAAAAAGTGCTCGAAAATTGGGTTCATTGAATTCGTTCCTGCAGAAAAAGTCGTAGAGGCAATTTGATTGACGTTTTATTTAGATCTTAATTGTATCGATTGTACTTCACATTAACTAAAAAACTTTTTAATTTCCTTAACAATAAGTGCGTTTTTTTTAAAGAAATCATATCACTCTTATTGCAAAACCTTGTATTATTAACCGTCGTAAAATTTTAAGACGATTTAGCCATGTCCGTCCGTCCGCCTGTTGTAATCACGCTACAATCTGTAATACTTGAGCTAGGTGGCTGAGATTTGGTACATATACTTCTTATATCTGCAGGTATGTGGATTGAAAATTGGCAATATCGGTCCAATTTTGGATATAGCCCCCATTTATAGCATCTCGCCGATTTGACTTCTTAACGTCATAGAGACCACAAATGTCAACTGATCGGGCTGAAAGTTGGTAACTGGGATTTATTTATACCCGGTATCCTTCACACGAGCAACGGTTTTTCAATAAAGTCCAAAGATTTTTCCAGTAATAAAATTGAATGCAATCCAGGGTGGAGGGCAAATAAGATTCGACAGGCCCGAACTTAACGCTTTTACTTGTTTTAATTAAAACTTCTTTAAAACATCGAAAAATGCACAATAATTATATAGGGTGATCAAAGTAGCGATACTTTTTTCAATAGCCTTTTTTTGACAGATCACGTGTGAGTCGTGTCATGTTATTTTTGTTAAGTGTGAGTCGTGTCATGCTGTCATGTTATTTTTGTTAAGTATTGTTTGGTATTTCATCATGGAAAGACTTACGCCTGAACAACGTTTACAAATTATTCAGTTTTATTATCAAAATAATCGTTCGCCAATTGCGCTAAGTCCATTTTTTTTAAATAAAAAAAAAACACTTTCCAGTCGACCTTGACACTAATGAGCAATATTTTAGCTCTCATTAAGAGCTATCTTTTTGCCATTGACCGATTCCCGGTCCATATATCTTCAAAAATGATGCCGGTGAGAACGTAACCGTCAATGGCGACCGTTATCGTGCCATGATAACCAACTATTTGATGCCTGAAATTGAAGCTCGTGATCTCGGCGAAATTTGGTTTCAACAAGACGGCGCCACTTCACACACATCACATCAATCAATGGATTTATTGAGAGAACACTTCGGTGAGCAGATAATTTAACGTTTTGGCCCGGTCGATTGGTCACCAAGATCGTGTGATATCACACCGTTAGGCTTTTTCCTGTGGGGATATGTAAAGTCTAAAGTTTATGCGGACAAACCCACTTCGATTCAGGCCTTGGAGCAAAACATCACGCGTGTCATTCGCCAGTTACCAGTCGAAATGCTCGAAAGAGTCATCGAAAATTGGACCATCTGAGACGTAGCCGCGGCCAACATTTGATAAACATAATCTTCAAAAAATAAATGCCAAAGAATGTTCTTTCAAATGATAATAAACATTCCCCATTCAATTTGAATTTTCTGTGTTTTTTTCTTTAAAAATGTAGGGATCCTCGAAATGGATCACGCTTTATTTTTATTATTTTATCGTAAAGTCTGATCGGCCATGAATAAAATGAGATCATTCTGAAGAAAATCGATGCATAATTTAAAATTTGTAGCATATAGATATTGCCCGAAAGACATATGTCGGAAAGTTAAGTCCTTTTAGCTCTAGGAAGGTTATTTACGCAGTTACGTATGGCTAAGAAATATTCACCCAAAAAATAAAGGACCACAAAATTTCGTTCTTTTCGCTTTAAGATAATTATTTAAGGAGTTATAACCATTTGAAATTTGGCTAGGGAAGATTAAAATTTTTTACAAAAACAGCTATGTTACGCTTATTTAATAAGTTACCGTCTAAAAGGACTGCTAGGTTACGCTTATTTAATAATTTACAGTCTAAAATGACTGCTATGTTACGTTTATTTATTAAGTTACAGTCTAAAATGACTGAATTTGGGTAGGGAAATTCGAAATTGTCATAAGAAATAAATGAAACACAAAATTATTGTCCTTTTCGCTGTAGGATGCTATTAAGGTGTTATAGCGAGATATAATAAAACCAAAAATAAGCGCTCAAAACGTTTCCTCGCTTTTGCTGTTGAATGCTAGGTAAATAAGTTTTGCTAAAGAAATTTTAAATTTTTCCCCGAAACAAAATGATCACAAAATTTTTCCCTTTAAGCTCTAGGACACTTCTCCATAAAAATATTACAAAAAATATTAAGGTTTGCCTGAACAAATTTTAAATATACAACAAAATCAACTGATTACTAAATATTACCCTTTTTGCTCTGGTATGCATATTTAATAAGTTATTGCCATTATAAGTTTTGCTGCCGAAATTCTAAATTTCAGCAAAACAAAATGATCGCTGAATTTTGTACTTTTCGCTCGGGGAGGTTTATTTAAGGACTTATAGTGATTTTAAGTTTGAATTCAGAATATTCAGAAAATAACAAAATATTAGAAAATTATCACTCAATTTCATCCTCTGGCTAAAATATTAGATTAAAAAAAATTAAGCAATCACATAATTTGGTATTTTTCTCTCTGGGATGCTTATTTAAGGAGTTATTGGCATTTTCATTTTATCAACGGAAATTTAAAAATCACCAAAACAATATAATCCCTGTATTTTGTACTTTTCGCTCTAGAATGCTTCTAAAGGGAGTCATAACTATTTTAAAGTTATTTAAAGTTTATTCTTGAATACATTGCATTGTGCCGAACTATAAGCGTTTATGTGCACTGGTATATTAAAGTTACGGGCTATGTAATTTTGGTACGATTTGGTCATTTTTGTGGGAGGTTAAAAAAGCCAGTGCATACAAGTATTTGTATCCACTGGTATTAAATTTACATGCCGATTACTTTTGGTGCGAAACGGTCCATTTGTGTGGGAGGTACCAAAAGGGGTTGTACAATAATGTCCATTTTTTACCGGACTATAGGCGCTACAAAAACATCATACTGTAGAAAATTTCAAGCATTTTTATGCACTTGTATTAAAGTTATAAGCAGTTAAATTTTGATGCAAATTGGTCCACTTGTGTGGGAGGTACCAAAAGGGGCATGCCAAATTCACTTATTTTTCTCGAGGTAATAGCGACTAATATACTAATATTATGTGTAGAATTTCAGAAGATTCGAATAAGTAGTATAGAAGTTATTAAAGAATCAATATTCACTAAATTTTAACCCTTTGTGTGGGAGGTACCAGAAGGAGTAGATCAATATGGCCCATCTTCGAACTCATCCGGAGATAGAAAAAAATATTACCGCATACCAAATTTGAAGTTAATCGGTTACTCCTTTCGAGAGTTATCCTGCGCACCAGCCAGCAGACAGACGGACGGACATTGCTCATTCGACTTAAAATTACCCAAAACGAATATCCACCGAACATACTTGGGGTCTTAGGTCACTCCTTCGATGTGTTACACTTTTTTCCGTAGCAAATGATATATACCCTCGTATCACTAAAGTGAGGGTATAAATATGCGATTAGAAAAAAATTTCGCTCTACACAACGTTATAGTCATTTGAAATTTGTTTATTGACATTCAGGATGCGTTTAAATCAACTCAGAAAGTGATTCCGAAATGCATCAGTAGTTCATATAATAAATAATACTCGTAGATCTTGCAGAGCGGAGCCTTTTTTGTCAGAGCCGAGGAAATGTATCAGCTTAAAAAAACGTATTTTCGCTCCTGGTGCCACCGCTTTTTTCCTCATCATTCTGGCAATTTAAGCCCGATAAATGTCTAACTTCCCTCAGAATACCCAGCTGCCTTCTGCATCTGCTAAACCACTGTGCGACGTAGGGTATAAAAAGTTAAAGCTGCTTTTCTGATAGTCTACGTTTTATATTTGAACCGCTACGTAGCTTTTTGTGGTACACTTTTAGATACTTTACAGCCCTCAAATGATAACAAAATATACATCACTAAAAAGCTACCTTTCTAAAGATGTGCAGGATCATTGTATCATTTTAATAGAAGCAGCTTATGTGGTTTACAATGCCACTCAAGGACCAGATGTATTGCTTAACCACTGTGTGGTGTAGGGTATAAAAATCTAAAGCTGCTTTCTGATACCGTACGTTTTATACACTCCTAACCGTTACACAACTTTTTGTGGTACACTTTTCCATTAGTGTCTTTAAATTGTACTAAAATATATATCAGTGAAAAGCTACATTTCTAAAGATGTGCAGGATCACTATGTCATTTTTGCAGATACAGTGTACGTGGTTAAGATTGGCACTCAGGGACTGATGTTTTTTTGAAAGGTTGATATTTACCAAACTGGGAATGCAATTCGATATACATATATCTGTCGTTTTAATGAAATTAATTCGATTATTTTTGTGAAGCTGCGTATTTTCGGGAATGTATTAAATTGAACAATTTCAATGTGAAATAATTTTTAAAATTTAAAATTTATTTCTATTTCATTTCCTAGATTTTCTCACATTCATCATCATTAAAATGAAAATATTTTTCTTCGCAGTTCCAAGGTTTTTTTTGCTTTCAGTTTAAGTGGAATACAATTTATGTTTATATATACTTTTGTATCCAAAATAATACATGGATTTTTGTCCAAAAGAGCCAAAACGATATATTTTAAATTTTAGTCTTTTTTTGTCCAAAGCTTTTTTTAATTTTCGAAATTAGTAGTTTAAATTTAATTAATACACTATTTAGTAAATCTATTATCATTCCGATTTTTTTTGCATATATTATTTTGAACGATTTCCTTTCGCCGTTAGGAGAGTATTTTTCGTAAAATATTAAAATATTTTCTTACGTCTTCGACAATCTTAAACCTGTAATCTCGTCGACTTAAAACCGACTAAATGTTATTATTATTTTAAATTGTATTATTCCACTATTTAGTATATCTATTATTAATCCACAAATGTTTATATATATTATTTTGAACGATTTCCTTTCGCCGTTAGGACGGTATATTTTCGTAAAATATTAAAATATTTTCTTACGTCTTCGACAATCTTAAACCTGTACTCTCGTCGTCTTAAAACCGACTAAATCTTGTCTTCCATATATTGATTAAATATAGTAAAATTATAATTTATTTCAAATGAAAAAAAACAATAACATAACAATAAAATTGCACACCCATGGGAAATACTTGACCCGGTATAAAAGTTAAGGCCCGCGAGAGAGATAATTCATATTTATATTGATAACAGTGATGTGTTCTAAGTTCAGAAAATTAAAAAAAATATTTGGAGAAGAAGGTACTATCTGGATTCCATTTTCCGAAACAATCGAACGATTTTTTAATTATTGCATTATATTTATTTGAGCATCAAAATGCACCAAATTGCAGTCTCTCATTTCATTGTTAAAAATAACTCTCAGAGATTATTCCTCTATGAAGAATACTCTCTCTGAATTTTATTTCTACACTGAAAAAAATTGTCATAAAATTAAAGAATGGCTTCAAAGACATCATAAGTCTTTGAAATAAGTAAGTTTTTTACTTACAATTCAATTAATATTAATTAAATTATCTATATTTTAAGTACAAAGTGTACTTCTTTTAAAGACTAAGGACGTCTTTGGAGCCATTCTTAAATCTGATGGCAAAATATTTTTCAGTGTATACAACTTTAAACGGTTGATTGCCATTTTAGTAGGTATGTGCATGTTTTCCGTCTATTCCGTTCTAATCTGTCCAATCATAATGGGTCTATGTCATCCATCTGCTTGTAAATAGGAATTTTCTCAGAACCCCCACCTGTTTGTTTGTTAAATGCTTCTCTCTAAGTTCCTTTTTTCCGTAACAGATCGAACGATTGTTATCACTTGTTTTAATCTATAAATAGTTTGGGAAATCTATACGAGTATAAGACAACAAAATGAAAAAATATTATTTACGTAATTACTGACTGCTAATTAGCCAAGCCTTCGAGTACGAGTTTAGATATACGGTTTTGTAATACTTTTATTATTCTGCAAATCTTAAGAAACAGCGCTTTCTGGCGATGAATAACTTTTAATAATTTAGGGGCAATAAAGTAGCAAAAAGTGTACCACAAAAATCGAGCAGAGCTTTAATTAACTACTCACTACTAATTAGCCAAGTCTTCGAGTACGAGTTTAGATACAAAATTTTGTAATAATTTTATTATTCTGCACATCTTAAGAAACAACGCTTTCCTGCGATATATAACACTTTATTATTTAAGGGCAATAAAGTAGCAAAAAGTGTACCACAAAAACCGAGCAGAGCTTTTAATATACGGTGTACATCTTAGTTCTGCACTTCTTTAGAGAAAAAACTTTTCACTGATATAAATATCAGCTAATTCGCTAAGCTACGGGTACGTTACTGTTACGTTTGCCTAATCAGCCTTCAAGTTTCAATACGGTTACTTTTAAGGCTATTTAAACATACCAAAATATTTATAGACTTTAAACATTTTGTGTTTGCATAAAACCTTGAAAGACCATAATATTTATCCAATCCCCAAAATTTCAAGTTAGCTTCATTGGTTCGTGGACATACTATTGACGTGAGTCCCAGTTATGGCCTACGTAAAAGGTCATCTTCCAGGTGTTGCACTTGAATATAGTGTTAACATTTACATACAAACAATCACAGTTAATATTATTAATCATCATCATAATCATGTATTAGTCAAAAGCTCTTTTTAATTATTTCGATTATTTATAAAATTTAATGTGAAAGCTAAAACAATTCGGACGTTAGACAAACAGAATACAAAACACGCCAAATGGTAAGTAGGTAATACGACAATTAAATTATAATTTTATTATTATTTGTAAACAAATTTATTGCGGTGACAAAAACAACAACAATAGCTACACAACAAGCTAGCGGGAGTTACAAATAATAAATTCATTATTTGTTAAACAAAAGCGGAATATTTTGTTATTTATTTAAACTTCCAATTTGTAATAAGGTGTTGTAATGTTCAAAAATGTTAAATTTTCACAAATCTGAAGCATAACTTTATATGTAAACTATATTTAAATTTGAGCCGATCCTCCAAGATCGTGCGATTTAACACCGATGAACTATTTTTTGTGGGGTTATGTGAAGTCGCTTGTCTACGCAGATAAGCCGGGCACGATAGATGCCTTGGAAGAGAATATTCGGCGCGTTATTGCTGAATTATATGCGTTTTATATTTTCTTGAAAACCACACGTGTAAAAAAACACCCTTTAGAAAAAGTAAAGGTTCAATATTCAATTAAAAAAAGGTGTAATTCAGAGAGGCTTGGCAACAATACCAGTAGATATATTTATGACCCCTGAGCGCCCCAGTAGGTGAGTTGGTAGCGAGCTCGCCTATGAGTTTGGGGGTCGTGGGTTCGATTCCCACCAGAGGCTCTGGTATGTCGCAACAAAAATTTGCAAGCAACATGGTCTTTGTCACCCGGCTTCTCCCTGGACCGTAAAATTAGAATATAAATTAACTTTGTATTGTAATTCATATAAATAAATAAATATTTATGACCCGTTCTTTCTTCGAAAACATTCTCTAACAAAGTTTCCTTAAGGATGAATATAATATGTTACTTATGTTACTTTGTTTTAATGAATTTTTTTATAACTCCAAAATTAAACATATACTTTTTCCCCAAAAAATTACAAAAATTTTTTTTTTTGAAAATATAACTACCTTTTGTCTTATTTCGTCATATAGCTAATTTTGTTGCCAATTCAGGAAAGTTGGCGTAAATAAAATCGATGCATATTCTGAACCGATATTCACAAAATAGTAGGACAGAGTCGGAGAAAAAAAAACAATTTTCACTTGCAAATTTAATATTTTTTTACATTTTTTTCTGAAAAGTACAGAAAAATATCAACATTAAAACAAAAGATTTTTCAAATCGGAAGTTATGACTAAAAACCCTATACACATAAGAGACAAATTTTGATAAATTTGATCATATTCACTAATTTGAATGCTCTTTTTATATTGAGAATTTGTGTACTATTATTTGTAATTTTTTTGAAATGTATACATTTTTTTTAATTATATTATCTATAACAATATTGTATTATTTTATATTTTTTCTAGAAAATATACATACATATTTGAACTATTCAATGCAGATTGTTTTAAACCATTCAAAATAAATAAATAAATTCAAAGATTTGTTTGCAACTTATAGAGAACAAGCGAATTTCCGCAAATATACTATAGAAGCAATTTTTTCATAGGGTAGCAATAAGTTCCATATTTTTTGCCGAGTATTTAAAGCCTAAGGGCCTTATTCATAAAAAATTAAAGAAGTGTTAAAGCGTTCTTCAAACCTTCATTAAATTTTAATGAATAAGGCCTATGTCAGCATAAAAATAATAAATTCACTTAGGAAAAATATTGGTAATTTCATTAAGAATTGAAAAAGCGATATGTTATGGGCTTTAAAATGAAGTAATTCGAGACGGAGAAATTAAGAAGTTATTAAAGCGTATTCACATTTTTTCCTTCCAGATTTTTGTGGTTTCGAATACCATTTTAGTGAATTTCATATTGAATATTTTTTATGAAGAAAACACAATAACTAAAGTTTTGTAGAACTTGTTCATATCGTTTATTAAATAATTTCCGTCAGTTGACGTTATCTTTTAAAGAAATTATTAATAATATTGACATAAATGTCCTCAGAAATATACGACACATTATTTTTAATTTCATTCCGGAATTGTAACTTGTCATTTCGTATTATTACCGCTTTTAATCTTCGTTAAACAAACAATAGTTTTTCTGATCCTTTTATATTTTCCTTAAATTAATATTTTCCTATTTTAAAATATCACACATTTTTAATTATAATCCTTATTATAGCCCGTCTGACTATATTATAACTTTAAAAAACAGTTAAAAATGTTTTTTTATAAAGTTTTTGTTTTTTCACTTTTGATCCTTGATGAGATATATAGTCCTTGTGATTATATTTTACAATAATGTTGTTTCTATTTCTATTTCCATCACATATAAAGTTCACACACATACATATATATATACATATATATTTCTTACTTTATTGAAATATATCCTTTTATCCTTCACACCCTCTCTCAATCGCAACACATCGGTCTGGTTGTTTTTAGGCAAAAACGCGAAACTAGAATAACTAAATTTTCCTAGATGCACTACAATTTAAAGATTTTGTTTATCGGCGACTATGACATGAAATAACAAAAACAGCAAAAACATTTCAAGACTGCCTCCCCTCCAATTCCTTATGAAACATTTGTAAGTGTAAGTGTGTGTGTGTTGTGTATGTTTATCTGTTTGCAATCAAACTCGTACTCGACATATGTAAATAGACGAAATCGAAATCGTAATTGAATCGTAAACGAATTGAATCGAAATTACAAATCACAAAAGTAACCAAATAAATGTGTGTAAATACTGACCAGATGAAGAGGCACTAGTTCGTCCGCCCGTCCGTCCCATAGTACGAGTTTCAGTGCCCATTGATTGTCTGTCTCCTCCAATCACTCGTATCTTATCACTAATTTTATCACTCATTTCTTTCCAATGAAGTTTCAAGCGACTAACGATTCACCTTTGCGATTGTGAATACGGTAGTGAATACGAACGAGTATTATTGGCCAATCATTGATCAGCAGTTTTTTTATTTCTTTGGAGTTTTGCTGAGTGATGATTGACTTGACTGGGTCTGTCATAAATGTTGCTGACAAATGTCTTCCTCTGATGTCAATTCGAATGTCTGTAAGGAGTGATGATCATTGTCATTAATTACAAGTGGGGCTATTACATCGTAAGCTGAGGTCAAGAAAAAGGTGTACAAATGTTTTATTTATACCTATAGCTAAAACGTGATTTAAATATTTTATGCACTTTTTTGGGAGTTTAATTATTTTTTAATTGCTATGTTGAAAATTGAGGCAATGCAGCGGCGAATGAACAAAAATCCAAAACCTATAAACAATCTAAATTTTTGTGTTAAGTTATGGTTCCCAGATTAAAAAACAACACTGCCGATGAATATTTTTAATTTAAAATTATAGTTAAATTTGGGACTTTTCAATAGGATATCTCGATAAAGATTTCTATTCTTTTTTGTGAAACTATAAATTGAAATGAGTTACCTTTAACCTTTATCAAAAATATTTTTTAATCTGTTAAATTAATTTTTGTTTAAATTTTAAAATTAAATAAAAAATGGAAATGATGAGATTGTACTACTTTTTAGATGTTAATCTTTATTTTGAAAGATAAACAAGTAGTATACCACTAATAGACCACAAAGCTCTCAAAAGAAATGACCTAAGCTTTCCATTGAGCTAAAAATAAGACCAACTTCTTATGAGAATTTATGGACAAATTAAATGTTATAAAACAAATTTTGCAAGTTTTCCAGATCAATTTATTGAATATATGAGTCTGAAAATTTAATAGAAGTATTTTTCAACACATACAAAATTTTTATAGTAATTAGATTAAGGTACAAATTTCCAAATATTTTATTTTATTTTATTTTATTTTATTTTATTTTATTTTATTTTATTTTATTTTATTTTATTTTATTTTATTTTATTTTATTTTATTTTATTTTATTTTATTTTATCTTATTTTATTTTATTTTATTTTATTTTATTTTATTTTATTTTATTTTACTTTATTATTTTATTTTATTTTATTTTATTTTATTTTATTTTATTTTATTTTATTTTATTTTATTTTATTTTATTTTATTTTATTTTATTTTATTTTATTTTATTTTATTTTATTTTATTTTATTTTATTTTATTTTATTTTATTTTATTTTATTTTATTTTATTTTATTTTATTTTATTTTATTTTATTTTATTTTATTTTATTTTATTTTATTTTATTTTATTTTATTTTATTTTATTTTATTTTATTTTATTTTATTTTATTTTATTTTATTTTATTTTATTTTATTTTATTTTATTTTATTTTATTTTATTTTATTTTATTTTATTTTATTTTATTTTATTTTATTTTATTTTATTTTATTTTATTTTATTTTATTTTATTTTATTTTATTTTATTTTATTTTATTTTATTTTATTTTATTTTATTTTATTTTATTTTATTTTATTTTATTTTATTTTATTTTATTTTATTTTATTTTATTTTGTTTTATTTTATTTTATTTTATTTTATTTTACTTTATTTTATTTTATTTTATTTTATTTTATATATATTTTGTTTTTGCACTTAGTTAGTCTAGATGGTTTTTGTTGTTTTCAGTATATGAAAACAACTTTGTTAAAAATTAAATAAGAAGTATAGTGACATGTATTGGGGGTGGTTGTAATGGTTGGATATTTTTTGTAATGGTTGGATATTTTATTAAAATCGCGCTTTTTAGTTACTTTCTGCAAATATTACATTGGGTATTCATTTTCACTGATTTCATAAGCCAGATTACATTAACTGATTCGTAACCCAATATCAATGTTACGTGTGCGCACGTTTACTAATCCTGCATTAATACATTTAATCAGCTGATTCCTCCATCTTTGTCAAAATAGTAAAGAGTCGTGGATTGCAAAAGAAGTGTCATTAATATGTAATAGATCCAAAAATAAGTTTATTTTATTTTATTTTATTTTATTTTATTTTATTTTATTTTATTTTATTTTATTTTATTTTATTTTATTTTATTTTATTTTATTTTATTTTATTTTATTTTATTTTATTTTATTTTATTTTATTTTATTTTATTTTATTTTATTTTATTTTATTTTATTTTATTTTATTTTATTTTATTTTATTTTATTTTATTTTATTTTATTTTATTTTATTTTATTTTATTTTATTTTATTTTATTTTATTTTATTTTATTTTGTTTTATTTTATTTTATTTTATTTTATTTTATTTTATTTTATTTTACTTTATTTTATTTTATTTTATTTTATATATATTTTGTTTTTGCACTTAGTTAGTCTAGATGGTTTTTGTTGTTTTCAGTATATGAAAACAACTTTGTTAAAAATTAAATAAGAAGTATAGTGACATGTATTGGGGGTGGTTGTAATGGTTGGATATTTTATTAAAATCGCGCTTTTTAGTTACTTTCTGCAAATATTACATTGGGTATTCATTTTCACTGATTTCATAAGCCAGATTACATTAACTGATTCGTAACCCAATATCAATGTTACGTGTGCGCACGTTTACTAATCCTGCATTAATACATTTAATCAGCTGATTCCTCATCTTTGTCAAAATAGTAAAGAGTCGTGGATTGCAAAAGAAGTGTCGTTAATATGTAATAGATCCAAAAATAAGTGAAAGTAAAACACAAGTGTTGTGAAAAAATACCGATTTCCTTTGCCGGTGCTACTGCACTCTTCAACAATATTGAGTTCATTCGATTCAATAAGTTGGATGACTCGCTTCCATTCATAAAGAAATATTTTTGAAGATAATATGGACCAAAAACAAATTTCGTCGCTTTTGTTTTTGTGTCGTGTGTTTGGGGTCGGTCGTGGTTTTTGTGTGTTATCACTCCAGAGCGCGAAGGAGAACACATGCAAGTGAATGTTTGTTTTTGGACCTTGTCTGCGCAGGAAGCTAAGCAAACGTAATTCCAAAAATCTTTATAAGATAGAAGAGGATCAATCCATTGCATTTTTGGTGTTGTATGTAATTTGGTGTGTAAATAATATGTGTAATTGAACATTAGATCAGACCGTATGTGTTATTCCGTGAAAATGGAATAAATTGAACTGTCCAGAGAAAACTGACGGTTATTGGGAAGCCCCTCCCACACAAATGGACCATTTTGTACCAAAAGTAAACAGCTTTTAACTTTAATACCACTACATACATTACTTATCTTTATGTATTTAAATACTATTAAAGGCAATTTATACTGATAATAATATAATTAAAACAAAAAAATAAATAAGTTTACTAATATTTTTTGGGACTCAATGTGAGGGGATTCATAAGTCGGTTTACCCGACCAAACTTTCTTATCTGTTTTTTTTTAGAAAATTTCAATAATTTTTATATAAGCGCTTCATAAAAACATCGAAAAATGCTCAACTATTATGTATATTTGTATCGGGTCCGTCAATAAGAGCGCTACAAAAGTTTTTTTAAATAAAACAAAACGGTTTTGGATATCAATGAAATTCTTTATTCCTGTGAAAATACGTTCGATGCCATTATGTATGGAACTCGATTTCGTTTGCATGACCACCACGGGAACGCTTGCAGAAGTCCAGACGCTGAACCCAATTTTCGACGGTTTTCAAGCATAAATCGGCCGATACTGCTGCAATTTCACGTTCGATATTCGTACGAAGTTCATCAATCGTCGCTGGCTTGTTGGCATAGACCATAGACTTGACGTAGCCCCACAGGAAATAGCCTAACGGCGTCAAATCGCACGACCGAGGCGGCCAATCAAAACTTGGTTTCCAATAAATTTATTGTGGCATTCGCTGTGTGGCTTGTGGCGCCGTCCTGTTGGAACCACATGTCCTCCAAGTCCACATCATCCAATTGGGGCCAAAAATATTCGGTTATCATTGAACGGTAGCGATTCCCATTCACAGTAACGTGCCGGTCTTGATCATCACGGAAGAAGTACGGCCCAATGACGCCGCCGGCCCATAAACCGCACCAAAGCGTAATTTTTCGGGATGCCATGATGACTCATGGACCAATAACGCATATTTTGTTTATTGAAGCCATTCAGCCAGAAATGAGCCTCATCGCTGAAGATGATTTCTCGATTTTTCGCGCTCTTAACGTTGAGGCCACTGACTCCGAATTTCGGTAGTAAATTATAATAATTTCGACTCGTTGTTGACTCGTATATCTTTCCACCATGAAATGGCAAACCTTACTGAAGAGAAATGTCAAAAGAGCGGCAAAAAATATGGCGTCGTTTGCTGTCCCTGTCGGTCTACTTTTGTAGCGTCCCTGTTGAAAAACCCTTTATTATTTTATCGTAAAGTCTGGTCGGTCATGAATAAAATGAGACCATTCCGAAGAAAATCGATGCATAATGTAAAACGTTGTAGCTACTTTAACAAATCTGCCCAAACCACCAACTTTACCACCGCCACAATCAAATTTCTACACTACTTAGCCGAATATTCTATGATTGTAGACCTGTGGTTAATTCAACTGAAAATTTCTTACTTGTTTTTTAAATCTTTTTTAAAAGATGAAAGACAAAGTTTGGACAAAATGTTCAAAATACAGTAAGTGCGAGTAATTAGTTATCTGGATGGTAAACAAGGTCGTTTGAACAAAATGTAAAAATTCAACACCCTCCAACACGGACAGTCCGATCTCGTTGAAACTTTGTATCATAACAACTAACCAATAGGACTAAACTTGGTGCAAGTTTCATTCCGATCAGAAGGCATCGGTTTCAAAAGTGCACTCATTTGATATGAAGTCCCCTATAACTATGATAATCGTATTGCTTGCATTTTCTCAGGTAATAATTTTTATATACTCGTCTGTACATACATTTTCTCACTAAAATTTCCTATTTGACTTTAATGACTCATTAAATAAAATAGACGATCTATTAAAATCTGTTTTATAGCCCAACCAATCTTTCATCCATTTTTAAACAAAAATCGCAATTAAATAGCAATCATCCATTATTCCATAAGATAGCCAAGAGCAATTTGTTTAACTTTTTTGTTTGCGATTGCCAGTGTGTATTGTTCTTGTCAAAATAAGTAATTGTTGATTTTAGCTTCTATCGGATTCGGGGAAGCGCGGAAACTATTTCAAACTTTTGTGTCATTTATTAAAGAATTCCATATGGAATGCGCTCACACCTGGATATCAAAGCCACATTGGAAACTGTGCATATATTTGTTTCAATAATATTGATACATACATAGAAATATTTTAGATTTCTTACATTAGAAAAAGGCAAAAATAGGTCAACTCCAGCTTTGATTTGTAATTATTATTTTATTAATGTTAGCCTTAAAGACATATTCCTAAAAAATTATGAAAGGTTTGATATACATACACACATTTTAACGCTGATAATCTTTTAATTCTTTGCGGATTACCTTTAAATTATTTTTTAATATTTCAATACTACGAGGGCGGTTCGGAAACTTCTTAGCCTATCAATGAAAGAGAATAGTTAGTTTTTCAGAAATATTTTTATTTTTCAATATAATCTCCTGAAACATCTATACACTTAGTCCTACGCTTATCTAGTAATTCTATCCCTTGATTAAAATAGTTTTCCTCAAGGTCTTCAAAATAGTGGTTTACAACTGTAATTGCATCTTCATTTGAGGTAAAACGCTTGCCAGCAAGGAATTTTTTTAGATTTGGGAACAGGTAAAAGTCACTGGGAGCTAAATCAGGAGAATAAGGTGGGTGGCCAAGCAACTCGTACTTTAATTCGTTGATTTTAGCCATTGTTAAAACACTCTTGTGCGCTGGTGCGTTGTCTTGATGAAAAATTATTTTTTTTGTGTTGTAAGCCAGGACGTTTTTCTCGAATTTGTACATTTAATTGATCCAAAAGGTTGCAATAGTACTCTGAATTTATTGTTTTACCCTTTTGCAGATAGTCAATCAATAAAATACCTTTGAAGTCCCAAAAAACCGTTGCCATAACCTTACCAGCCGATTGAATTGATTTTGCCTTCTTTGGGGCACTTCCTCCAGCTTCAGTCCATTGTTTGGATTGTTCTTTTGTCTCTGGAGTATAGCACTTTTATTCATCGATCATTTAATACCATATCATGCACTTTGGCTACAATTTCTGTTGTTGTTGCTGTTTTTGGACGTCCACTACGTGGTTCATCTTCAATGCTTGTACGATCACGTTTAAATTCAGCAACCCAATTTTTTTACTGTTGGAAGGAAGGAGCACTATCACCTAACACATTCACCATATCATTATGAATTTCTTGTCCCGATAAACTTTTTTTATGTAAATATTTAATGACACCACGCATTTCTAATTTTTCCATTGTAAAAAAATCGCGGATGCGTCTTTTGTGAACACCTGTTTCTATATGAAGGAGCTGCCAGATCGAAACAAAATTTAACATGTGTTCATAGCAGAGATGGAAGTTTCCAAAACACACAATATTTTTTCTGTTTATACCGCGCCTTTGTGCTAGGCTAAGAAGTTTCCGAACCGCCCTTGTACATCAAGTGACAAAGTCCATTTTCGATCATCTTTGTTATCGAAATTTTACTTCACAAAATTTCGACAACACTATGCAACAAAACAATTTTTTTTGTTGCAGAGACCTAAAAACATTCCATTTTTATGTAGATTGAGGCATACAATTCAAAGAAATTATTCTTTTGTATTTTGACCATATTTGAAGTAAAGGGTTTTCCAATAAGAGTGTTATGATTTCTTTAAAAAAAAGCACACTTATTGTTAAGGAAATTCAAAATTTTTTATTTAATGTGAAGTATAATCGAAACAATTAAGTTCTAAATAAAACGTCATTCAAATGGCCTCCACGACTTCTTCTGCAGGAACGAATTCGATGAACTTCGAGCCCTTTTTCCACTAAATCAAGTCGTATGTCATGAAGGACACGTTCAATATTGACTTGTAAAGCTTGAAGAGAGTCTGGTTTACTTCGAAAGACCAATGACTTAAAATAACCCCACAAGAAATAGTCTAATGGTGTTAAATCACAACTTCTTGGAGGCCATTCAATATCACAATTTCTTGAAATAATCGAATCTCCAAACTTTTCTCTCCAAACTTGTTTCATTTGCTGTGTGGCACTTAGCCACAATCGGTCAATGCCAAAAAGATAGCTCTTAACGAGAGCTAAAATATTGCTCATGGGTGTCAAGGTCGTAGGTCGACTGGAAAGTGTTTCTTTTTGGATTTAAAAAAATGGACTTAGCGCAGGAAAAGTTGCAATTGGAGAACGATTATTTTGATAATAAAACTGAATAATTTGTAAACGTTTTTCTTGCGTATACCTCACCATGATGAAATTGTAAACACTACTGAATACAATGAAAAACAAATGACAGGTCATGACATATTACAAATGGCCGAAACGTCACTTCAAAATCATATCATCCCTTTGGGAAAACCCGCCATAAGGGTCAGAATATTTTATATTAACATATGAAATTTATTTTTGCCTAAGAACTGTATAAAAAGTTGCTAAATGGGAAAATAAGCTATCGATATCACTTATTTTTTTGAAAAAAAGTTCGATATTTTATGGGATTTAAAATTTTAAGAAATTGGGAATTTTGAAGAAAATTTTAAGAATTTTGGCCCAAGGACGATCCCTATTTAATTTGGTCAAAATCGGTTCAGATTTGGATATAGCCCCCATATATATGTTAGCCCCGATTTGACATGTAAGCGCTGTAAAAACTTTATTTTATATCCGATCAGTATGAAATTCAGCAGAAAGAGGTCTCTTATTACATGAAGGAATACTGCCAAATTCGGAGAAAATTGGTTCAGATTTGGATATAGCCCCCATATATATGTAACCCCCGATTTGACATGTAAGCGCTGTAGAAACTGTATTTTATATCCGATCAGTGCGAAATTCGGCAAAAAGAGTTTTCTTATTACATGAAGGAATACTGCCAAATTCGGAGAAAATCGGTTCAGATTTAGATATAGCCCCCATATATATGTTACCACCGATTTGACATGTAAGCGCTGTAGAGACTGTTTTTTATATCCGATCAGTACGAAATTCTACAGAAAGAGGTCTTTTTACATGAATGAGTATTCAGGGAAAATCGGTTCAGATTTATATATAACCTCCATATATATGTTCCTCCTGATTTTGTATCAACGCGCTATAGAAGTTGTACTTTACTTCCGATCATTAATATTTTCCGGAAAGATGTTTCTCAATTTAGGAACGAATATTGCTTAATTTAGCGATTATCGGCTCAGAATTAGATAATATATTCCTGCCTACTTACCAATTATTCCAAATTATTATCGCAGTGACCTTTATCGCATTGTTAGGGAGGTGTAGGGTACTATATAGTCGGCCCCGCCCGACTTTCTGCTTTTCCTTACTGGTTTTAAATTAAAGTTTTTAAAAAAAATTTACAATTTTTTCATTTATTTCTTTATGTTCTTTATTTATGTTCTCTTTCAAACGACGTTAACTTTGTAAAAATTAGTTCAGCCGTTCAAGTTTAATTGAAAATAAATGAATAAATTATCTTTTTATAAAGTTTTAAGGCAATAATGAGATTCATAGGTTAATAATTAAAATTCTGACCTATAAATTGGTGTTATTTTTCACCATAACGTATTATATATTTAATATTATAATAAAATTAAAGCTTTGATAACATTTGTATTGATCAGACAATAACTGCTTTGGCAATAGTGGTCACCATATTATGCACCCAGGAAAATAATTTGTCGGAATTCGATTGTAACAATAAAAAAATAGTACTAGCAACAAAAAGTATATTGACTACAACGTATGTCGGTTGTATTAATATATAAATAGTTGAAACAACAATAATAACATGGATACTATCAAATAAAAATGCTTGCAACTAAATCGATGGTTGTATCGATCGAATTAAGATTGTTTTTTTCATTGACACTCGGTTAGCTGCGGCAACCAATTTTAAACTTTCATTGTAGTACCATATGATCGATTTTTGGTTGTGACAACCAATGTTTTTTTGGACAACAGAGAGTAACGAATAATTCGTTACTACAACAGAACAAATATTAATAAATAAATGTTTTTTGGTTATCCCAATAATTTGCCAAATTTAGAATAATTAAATGTATTTTGTGAAATACAACCGAAATATTGGTTGCTGTTCTTTTGCTGATACATGACAAACAACAAAAATTACTCGACATAAATAAATCTTCCACATTTTGTTCAAGAGCGGAATATGTTGTGCAAAATATTTTACATAAATAAAAAACAAAAGCAAACAATCATGAAATTGAAAGCACAGGGTTAAGCGATATTTGCGTAAAAGTTTTGTGTTTTTTTTCGTGTACTAAAATTTGTGTCAAATATTTCCAGATCTCATAATAGTGATGAATTTGTAATATGGGATTTTTAATTTTGTTATGAATTGTTTGGGGTTTTGTTCAATAAATAAAATAAAAATTAATGAAAACTGAACAACCAATTTTTTAAAACAGTTGGTTGTGGCAACATACTCGTACAACAGATAATTTTAGGCACCATTTTCGTAGTTGGGGCAACCAAAGGTGATTGTGGTCACCATGGAAGCAGAAGTATACCACAACAAAAATTATTGTTGTCCTGATGTAATCGCATGATAGTAGACAGAACTACCAAAATTCGGTTGGCAAATAATTCGGTTGAGGCAACCAAACTGAAGTCAGTGTGTGCATGAAATGAACGTGTTATTATCTATTTATACCCTACACCACACTGTGGTACAGGGTATTATAAGTTTGTTTCACGGCAGATGTTTGTAACACCTGAAAATAACACAGCTAGACCCACCTTAAAGTGTACCGATCGACTCAGAATCACTAGCTGAGTCGATTTAAGCATGTCTGTCCGTCCGTCCGTCTGTCCATGTAAAGTTGATCGTCGACTACAGGTCGCAATTTCACTCCGATCGTTCTGAAATTTTGCAGTTTAGAGTATTTCGCAGCTGTTAAGATCGCTATTGAATTTGGTTGAAATCGGTTAAGATTTAGCTATAGCTCCCATATATATGTTTCGTCCGATTTGGCCCTTTAGTCCTATAGGAGCTGTATTTTACACCCACTCCTTTTGAAATTTAGAATGGTAGAGTTTCTTGATCCATGAACCAACATTGCCGAATTTGAAGAAAATCGGTTAAGATTTAGCTATAGCTCCCATATATATGTTTCGTCCGATTTTGCTCTTTAGTGCTGTAGAAGCTGTATTTTACATCCAATCCTTTTGAAATTTAGAATGGTAGAGTTTCTTGATCCATGAACCAACACTACCGAATTTGAAGAAAATCGGTTAAGATTTAGCTATAGCTCCCATATATATGTTTCGTCCGATTTTGCTCTTTAGTCCTGAAGAAGCTGTATTTTACATCCAATCATTTTGAAATTTAGAATGACAGAGTTTCTTGATCCATGAACCAACACTACCGAATTTGAAGAAAATCGGTTAAGATTTAGCTATAGCTCCCATATATATGTTTCATCCGATTTGGCTCTTTAGATCCAATCGTTTTTATACCCTACACCACACTGTGGTACAGGGTATTATTTAAGTATAAAATGTCCAAAAAGTAAATTTATGTAAAAAATTTATACATGAATTACAAAATTTATATATCAGAGTTATTCAATATTACGGGAGTGGTGTAGGGTATTATATAGTCGGCCCCACCCGACTTTAGCCTTTCCTTACTGGTTTCTAATTATATTGTTGCAGGAAACATGTTATGACAAAAACAGCATTTTATGTATATGATTACTGAAACGAAATTATAGTCCTGACAAAAATGTAATGGTTCCCGTAATCATGTTAAAGCAGATCTTTATCTGCGAATACACTCGATATGATGTAATTTTTTGTTATTAATAATATTAGGTCATTCCTAGATGTATGTATGTATTTCAATTATAAAATTTGAATCTAATCTGTTTTCCTTTGTTACCGATAACATATCAGTGTAAATGTGTACCTTTAATGTTTGAAGTGTTCTGATTTATTACTCATTTAAAGGATTTTGTTGCAAATACTAATTGAATTATATTTGCGCGCGTTTTTGCCGATATTTATCGATTTTGAGAGGGGTGCATTTGTTTTTTCTTCGTTAGACACTCGAATCGACTCGTATCGGGGGCATTGCGATTAATGTAAGTAATTAATTTTCAACACCCAGGGTAGGCATCTCCTATCTACACGAGCGGCCGATAATGGCTCTTCAGATATTTGCGAAACGCATTTTTTATTGACATTTGAATGGCGCCATATTAGAAACGTGTCAGGAAATACAAAACAATGCAATATGCTACAGGTGAGAGGGTACACATTTTGATTGGAAGTTCACAAAATGTGTAAACATCCCTTACATCATTTCGAAGGTGAATCATTCACTAGACACATAGACTAAATGCTATTTGTGAATTTTGCAGTTCACTTTAACTGGAAAAAGTCGTATGACTAAAATGAAAAGCCAATAATTAGTTTATCTAATATTGGCTTCTTCTCATTCGGCAAACAGACATTTATATATTTTATTGTACTTCAAATTCATATAACGTAAAACTATTCTTTCATTGATAAATGACAGATTAGATAGCATTCAACACATATGCTCTGGTGGAAGTTATAAAAATGTCAAAACACAAACTTCAGCACTCTAAACATTCAAAAAATATTTTCAATTGCTGTAATTATTCTATTTGTTAATTGACTTTCATTAACAATAACTCATTTCATATAATAATAATGCATATTAAATACAAGTTTTTATTTTGAAACTGTAGAGACTGTTCAGACAGAAGTCACTCATTAAATATACAAAATTGTCCACTACACGGAGGAAAATCGTCTTTTTTGATATGTTTGAATTGGAAGAAAATAAATTTGGAACCAACATTTTTAAATATTATATGTTTTTGAACGAATACATTTTATTTGAAAATCAATCTGCTTTCTTTAGGACGCATATATTAATATATTACAATAAAATATGTTCGCGTACTGACGTTTACAAATAAAATACTTCTTTACACACAAACCAAGCTTTTGTTAATTTTTTTTCCAAATATATTGTATTTATAAAAGATTTTTAAAACATTATTGACATTGTCGAATTTTAGTTTTGATTTTTCCTAGATTTCGTGTCATACTTTATAGTTAAAAATGTGATAAGCAGCATTTACTTTTGTTTTTACAGCACAAATTTTTATTTATTAAAAAGTTTTTGTTAATAACAAAAATATTTTATTTTAAATATTCCAAAATTGTCACATATTGTCAATCCATCAATGCGATTTATCGCTACCCAAGATTGTACAATTTAATTTTAAGCAAATTCTACAATTTCTAAAAAATGTACTATGAATTTCTGAAAAATTGCATTTCTTAAAAACTTCAATAGTAATTTTCTTTGTGTACAATTAGAAATATTAGTTCCAAATAAAAATATCTTAGGAGGGAAACATAGTTTTGTTTAGAACAACATACTCCTAAACATATAATATTTGTTTGTGTCAAATATTATATATTTGGAGTTTACCCTAAACATATGTATATTTCAAGCAGAATGTGTTTGAGACAATATAGTACAGAAGCGATTTTTTTCAGCGTGTAGTACAAATAGGTGCAAAACATTTATTGCGGTTTTACGTTTTGCGATGTATTAAAACATAATGCAAAAAAATGTGTATATAACTGAATAGTTTTACTATTCTGTGATAGAATTATAAATAGTAATTTGTTGTTTAAATACAAAACATAGAATAAATCAAACTTTGAACAAAACGGGAGTACAGAATAAACGTGAGGAGAGGCTAAAGTCGGAGTATTTCAAGCTGATTTGTGTAAAAGATATACATTATTGCTATTTATTTCTGAAGATGATAGAATGATGTCTATCGAAACTGCAGTCAATTCTACACGGAGGAAAACCGCCGTTTTTGATGAGTTTAAAATAGAAAAAAAACATATTTGAGAGAAAATTTGTATTTTAGTTTGTTTTTATTTTTAAATAAATTTATTTTTAAATAATCTTTATTTTGATACAAATAAATTTTATTTGAAATCAATTTGGCGTAGATCAAATCTTATATGCACATTTGGTTTGTTTTAAGTATATTAGCAAAATATTTCGTTTCTGCACGCTGAAAAAAAATCGCTTCTGTAGTATATTGTCCCAAACATATTCGGCTTGAAACATATATATGTTTAGGGTACACTCTAAACATATAGTATTTGGTACATACAAAAATTATATATTTGGGAAGATGTCCTTCTAAACAAATCTTTCGTTTGCATCCCAATAGGTTATTATTTGGGACTATTATTTCCGAAACAAATATTTATCTGCATTTAAGTATTTGAAAAATACATAAATTGTATTAAATTTTTCAATAATTCAAAGTTAATTTTTAGAAATGTTAAATGTTCGTAAAATAATAATAATTGAAATCGTATAATCTTGGATCAAAATAAATTACTAAAGGATTGACAACTAATGATGGCTTGGAATACTCAGAAAATTTAAATGATTAATTTAAAACGGAAGTTAATATGGTATCATAACTGGGAGGTATGAACAATTCGAAAACAAGGAAAAATTAAAACTGAAATTCGAAAAAGTCAGTAAATGTTTTGAAAATTTTTTAAATAAAATATATTTGGAGAAATTCCTAAACAATAATTTTATTGGTATTTAAACACATATTTTATTTGAGAAATTTAGTTTGCAAATAAATTTTGTTGTAATATATTAATATATGCGTTCCAAATATATTTTATTGATTTTCAAATAAAATTTATTTGCTCAGAAATATATAATATTTCAAAATTTGTGTTCCAAATATATTTTCTTTCGATTCGAACATATCAAAAAAGGCGATTTTGCCCCGTGTGCGATCGCGAAATTAGGTGCTATTTGCGGTTGAAATAACCTCTAAAAATCTGGTTTTCCCTTAATAAAATTGTCAATTTTTATTACTTTTAGGAATTGACCACTGGATATTAAAATCTGGACCATTATTTATAGGGCGACGTGACTTCCATTAAAAAAATTGCAATGTGAAGTCACTTTTTTCTCAACATTATTGCAATTTTCAGTGCATTTTTAAAAAATCGGAAACAATTTCCACAATTTTGGTCCGATTTTCACTTTTTATGGCTTGCTATAGAGCTGCTGATCTCTAGGTTTCATTTTTATAAAATATTAACCCTTTCAAGGCCGTAAACTTTTTATTTGATTGTTGGTCCTAAATGGGTTAAAATGAATTATTTGCCATAAAAATGATCCTACACTAATTATTTCAACCTCAAAAGCTGAAATTGTCACAAAAATGGTCATTTTGTAAATTTTATTCGAAATATGTGTCCTAAACTAGAACAGTTGTTATATTTTTCAAATTTGAATTTTTATTTTCACTTGAATTTGAAAAATTGTTTAGAAAAATGTATAAAATGTTCAACTTCTTAAAAAGTTCATCTTTTAAGGTTTATATAATGAGTGTAGAATAATTTGTTGGCAATTAAATTGCTTAACCCATTTTGGACCAACAATTAAATAAACATTTTACGGCCATGAAAGGGTTAATTTTTTCTAAAAATAAATCTAGAGATCAGCAGTTGTATAACGAGTCATGAAAAGAGAAAATCCGACCAAAATTGTACAAGTTAATTCCGATTTTGTAAAAAATGCATTAAAAATTGCACTTAAATTGAGAAAAAAGTGACTTTATATTGCATTTTTTAAAGGAAGTCACGTCGCCCTATAAATAATGGCCCATATTTTAATGTCCAGTGGTCAATTCCTAAAAGTAATAAAAATGTACAGTTTTATTAATGGAAAATCCCATTTTTAGAGGTTATTTAAAACGCAAATCGTGATCGCAGAAACGAACACGCTGAAAAATAATTGCTTCTGTAGTATTTTGTCCCAAACATATTCGGCTTGAAACATATATATGTTGAGGGTACACTCTAAACATATTATATTGGGTATACACAAAATGTATATATTTGGGAAAATGTTATTCTAAACAAATCATTGTTTACATCTAATACGTTTTTTTTGGGACTGTTATTTCCGAAACAAACATTTATTTGCACTTAAGAATTCAGAAAATACGTTAAATGCGTTAATTTTTTTACTAATTCAAAGTTATTTTTTAGAAATTTTGAATGCCCTTAAAAATAATAAATAATAATAATTGAAATCGTATAATCTTGGATCAAAATAAATTACTTGGAGGATTGACAAGTAATGATGACTTGGAATACTAACTCAGAAATATTAAATGAGTATTGTAACTGGGAGGTAAAATTCGAAACTAAGGAAAAATTTAAACTGAAATTCTAAAAAGTCAGCAAAAGTTCTGAAAATCTTTTTTAAATAAAATATATTTGGATAAATTCCTAAACAATAATTTTATTTGTATTTAAACACATATTTTATTTGAAAAAGTTAGTTTGCAAATATATTTTGTTGTAATATATTAATATATGCTTTCCAAATATATTTGATTGATTTTCAAATAAAATTTATTTGCTCAGAAATATATAATATTTAAAAATTTGTGTTACAAATATATTCCTTTCGATTCAAACATATCAAAAACGGCGATTTTGCCCCGTGAAGTATTTTGCTAATATACTTAAAACAAACCAAATTTTCATATAAGCTTTGATCAATGCGAACTTTTTTTGACGCCACACTACTGTGTAGGCCTTACACTCCACAAAATGTAAAGTATTTGTATGGACGGAAAACATAGTTATAAGCAGAAAAATGGTCTATTTGTATGGGAGGTACCAAAAGGGGCGTGACAACTTCGCCTATCAAGATGATAGCGACCAAGAAACTAATACTATTTGTTTAATTATGAATGATCCCGGGTAGTAGTATACATATATACAAGTTATGAGATAATCAATATTTCACTAAAGGGTAACATACCCTTGTTGACAATAGTGGGGTTATAAAAACCGGACTGTGATGAAATTCTGTTATTTCATCCAAAGTGCTACAATTTCTACAATTATTCCTAGGTTTTCTTCAACTGGGTATTGTTTTCTTCGTTAGGATGCCAGCTTTCAAAAACTGTAGTAAACATTTTTTGTGATTTTTTTCTACCTTTTCTTATGGTTTCTTCCGTGTCAACAAAAAATGTTTTTTAGTAATTTTTTTCTAATAGTTTTAACGATAGTTACTAAACTTTTGTTTCCACGTGAAAGTGGCATGATAAACACATCTAGTCCTCATAATTTCCTTTAATTTAACCTGTATCCCGGCTTAATTGAGTATATTCCTCAAAAAATGGTCCAAATACTAAAGACACCTCCAAAAAATGGAAATTTAAAAAAAAAATAAAAAAAAAATAAAAAAAATTATCATAAAAAATTGTTTTAATTATTGTTTAAATTAAACTAAAAATAATGTATCAATTTGAATCACGTTTATGATCAACTGATCTTAAACTCTCTGTCATTATCTAGTATTTATAAAAATTTGCTTAATATTTTTATTGTAAATAGATTGCAAATAAAGAAAATAACAAAAAAAAAATTGTTTGTGTTTTGGACACAATATTATACCAGAAAATGTTATGCACAGCCCTTCGACAAAAAAGTTGTTGCATAGTATTATCCCCAAATTAAGCATTATTCGTTGCTAAATTAAGAGAAACTTCATTCCTTATTCCAATTTTGTAATAATTGGAAAAAAAGTACAACTTCTTTAGCGTTTTTATACCAAATCGGGAGGAATATATACATATATGGGTGTTATATCTAAACCTGAACTAATTTTCCCCTTCGGGTGTAAAAAGAAACCTCTTTCTGTCGAATTGCATACTGATCGGATATAAAATAGAGTAAAATAGAGAGAGAGAGCATTTATTTCCATGTTAAGCGAACGCAGTATTTTTGGCTCAGGTCACGGATTATGATGAAACCTGGTATAATGGGTACAAAAATACTGTGATCACTAGAACTCGGATTTTTGCATATCTTTTCATCCGATTTGAACCGAAATTTGTATTAAGACGTTTCATCACTCAAATTTAAATAATTTGAGTGCATATCAAAAATATGCAAAATATATGCACAAAATATGCAAAATATATGCACAAAATATGCAAAAAATATTGGCCATATATCAATCAAAAATGCAAAATATCAGAAGGATATCTCAATAATATTTAAAAAATCATGTCACAAGAATTTAAAATAGGTGATTTCAAAAATCATCCAAAAAAATTGCCTAAATGGTTGCAAAGTATGGGGTAATTCCAAATGAAACCGACCAACTCTCAATATTTATACATTCAGATTTGGGTGCAATTTTGCAGGCTTATACTACAAGATAATGCGTAATTATGGCCGTTTAACATTTGACCAATTTCATAGTGGTTTAGATTTTATAGGGTGCCAAAGTTGGTCATCTACATACAACATTTTTTTACAAATTTAACTATTTTGAAGTCGGCATAACTTTTGAACGGAATACTAGATTTGAATGATATAAGTACCATTAGAAAGAATTTAACATCCTCTCTAAGAATTATGAATTAAGTTACCAACTCTGGTGTATTAAGGACTAAAATGTCGTTCAACCTTGATTATCCTAAAAAGCATATCTTAGTTTTTTTTTGTTATATTTTTCAAAATCACCCACACATTTCCCAAAAAATTTAAAAATTTCACGATTTAGTTAAAAAAATGAATTAATTAATGTCTGTCCGTCTGTCAATTCGACTGAATGGTTCTAAAAATTTCGTACGTGTATGGGTAGTTCTTCTCAAGTGTCACAAGTCAAAAACTAGATCTTTGTTAAATTCTCAGAAAATTTTGCACTAGTATGTGGGAGTAATGAGCCACAATATTAAAACCAGTAAGGAAAGGCAGAAAGTCGGGCGGGCCCGACTATATAATACCCTACATCTCCCTAACAATGCGATAAGGTTAGAAACATATTATATAATTCTGATCGGACATAAAATAACATTTTTACAGCGTTTAAATGTCAAATCGGGGATAGCGTATATATGGGGGCTATATCTAAATCTTGACTGATTTCTTACAAATTTAAAAGTGTTCATTCATATAATAGGAAACCGCGCAAAGTCATAATACCCTGTACCACAGTGTGGTGTAGGGTATAAAAATGAAAATTGGAGGCAGGGGGCGAGGTCAAAGTTCAGACAAATTTATTTTTTCTTCTGTAATGGTTTTTGAAGTTAATTTTAATGATACAAAGCATAAGAAATTAAAAATATAAAGCTACATTATAATAGCTGAAAATCATCACCAAATTACAAAGAATTTTTTTTAAAACCAGTAAGGAAAGGCTAAAGTCGGGCGGGGCCGACTATATATTACCGTACACCACTCTCGTAATATTGAATAACTCTGATATATAAATTTTGTAATTCATGTATAAATTGTTTACATAAATTTACTTTTGGGACATTTTATACTTAAATAATACCCTGTACCACAGTGTGGAGTAGGGTATAAAAACGATTGGATCTAAAGAGCCAAATCGGATGAAACATATATATGGGAGCTATAGCTAAATCTTTACCGATTTTCTTCAAATTCGGTAGTGTTGGTACATGGATCAAGAAACTCTACCATTCTAAATTTCAAAACGATTGGATGTAAAATACAGCTTTTATAGGACTAAAGGGCCAAATCGGACGAAATATATATATGGGAGCTATAGCTAAATCTTTACCGATTTTCTTCAAATTCGGTAGTGTTGGTACATGGATCAGGAAACTCTACCATTCTAAATTTCAAAACGATTGGATGTAAAATACAGCTTTTATAGGACTAAAGGTCCAAATCGGACGATATATATATATGGGAGCTATAGCTAAATCTTAACCGATTTTCTTCAAATTCAGTAGTGTTGGTTCATGGATCAAGAAACTCTACCATTCTAAATTTCAAAATGATTGGATGTAAAATACAGCTTCTTCAGGACTAAAGAGCAAAATCGGACGAAACATATATATGGGAGCTATAGCTAAATCTTAACCGATTTCAACCAAATTCAATAGCGATCTTAACAGCTGCGAAATACTCTAAACTGCAAAATTTCAGAACGATCGGAGTGAAATTGCGACCTGTAGTAGACGAACAACTTTACATGGACAGACGGACGGACGGACGGACATGGTTAATTCGACTCAGCTAGTGATTCTGAGTCGATCGGTATACTTTAAGGTCTAGCTGTGTTATTTTCAGGTGTTACAAACATCTGCCGTGAAACAAACTTATAATACCCTGTACCACAGTGTGGTGTAGGGTATAAAAATATCAACAAAACTTGAAAACACATATCTAAAAACAATAATCTAAATCCAAGTACATTTGTTTTACTAAACTAGTATTTGGCGAGTCCTCCCTTATTCTGAATGACAGAAAAATGGCGATTTGGCATTGAGTTTATCAAGTTTTGAATTGTTGTAATGTGAATTTCCGACCAAAATTCCTTTATTGTACATTTTAGCTCATTTAAGGTCGATAATTACATTTTTTATTGGATTGCAATCGGGACTGCAAGCCGGCCATGCCAATAAATTAATATTTTTTTTCCAAAAACCATGCTTTCGTTCGATGTGATGTGTGAATTTAAGCGTTGTCCTGCTGAAAAATTATGCCATCATCCAAATTTTTCATGAATATGTGTTAGTAAAACATCGTTCTGCAATTCAATGTACATTTCCGAATTCATTTTGGTCGAATAAAACACCAAAAAAATATATTTTCTTATTCCAGCATCTCAAGAAAAATGAGAATGTTTCTTGCTGCGTTCAAACAAAGGTCATATCAGAAATGCATCACATTTCAAAAGCAAGTATAGTTGATATTCAAATTAAACCGTTATCCCAGTAACTGTACTTGATTGGTCACTTTGTGTGGGGGTATCAAAAGGGGCATGGTTATTTTGTGTCGAGCTTATAGAGAAGGTAAAATGAATACTATGTATGCAATTTTACAGAATTTCCATGAGTAGTATAGAAGTTATAAGAGTTTTAACATACCCAAAAATATTAACCATTTTTGGGGGAGGTACCACAAAGAGTAGGCTAATATGGCTGCCCATCAAACATAAACTGGGTTTGAATAAAATATAAAATAAATAACCTTTCCAGGGTTATCGTTAGAACCAGTCAATCGAACATACAGACGGACGGAAATTAATTAATTGATATTTTTTTAACCCATGGAGAGCCAATGCTGAATTTTTTAATTTTTTTGGGAAAATATGTGGGTAATTTTTAAACATAAAACGGAAAAAATTGATGATACGCTTTTCAGGATAATCAAGGATTAATGACATTTTCGTCCTTTTGATGTGGTTAATGCACAAAAATGTATTACTTAATTTATAATTCTTAGAGAGGATGTTAAATCTTTCAAATGGTACTTACAATATCGGACAATACATATTGGACTAACTTCATACTTCTGTTCAATCGCCAAAATCTGAAAAACTATCAATGACATATTCCAAATATTTTACCTATTATCTAAGAAATTTCATCAATTTACCAAAAATTGTAAATTTGGCTGCTTAAATTATTTTCCACGACAAAACATATTGCACTATGCATTTCAACTAAGATTTTATGGAAAAACATTTATTATCAAGGACGGCGTTGCTTCTTCTTGCATGGAATCAATATGATTGCTTGTTATCTTTGTATCTATGGAGTTCCAAGCATCTGCAATAGCTTGAAATAGCTTATTTTTATCACCACCTACGCTTTCTCGAATTATCTCTATATTGCTGGCCTCTCCATAACGTTAGCCCTTCCTTTGTAACTCAAATATTGACTCATTTCGCGATAATATTCGGGTGGTTGTCGTGAAATTGCCGTAATAGAGCAACATTCCACTCAGCATAGGAAAACATGGCATTCTCCAATATTTCGCAGTACATAAATCTGTACATAACTCCATTTATTGTATAGAGGAGTCCAACCACGTTACCGGAAAAGGATACCCAGACCATTTCATTGCCGCCTCAATGATTTTCATACCCTTTATAGTATAAAGTGTTCAATATTTTATTAATCGGTATACTTATGTACTGTATATCATTCAAATCTGATATTCCGGTAACAATTTATATCGACTTCAAAATAGCTAAATTTGCGAAAAAAAAAAGTTTAGATGACCAATTTGGCATCCCAAAAAATCTAAACTGCTTTGAATTTGGTCATAACTCCGTGTTGTCTTGTAGTATACGCGTGCAAAATTGTATCCAAATCTAAATATTCAGAGTGGGTCGGTTTCCTTTGGAATTACCCCATACTTTCCATATATTTAGGCACGTTTTTTGGATGATTTTTGAAATCATCCATTTTTGTGTCATGCATTTTTAAATAGTATTGACATATCCTTCAAAAATTTCTCATTTTGATTCATATATCGCAAATTTTGCAAATTTTGCATATTTTTTGCATATTTTGCATATTTTTTGCATATTTTGCATATTTCAAATATGCACAAAAAACAACGGTAGTCATAGGTCCATGTTTTGATATAGCCCCCATACACTGAAAATATTTTCTTCGAAACATTCTTCATACTATATTCTTATACATTCTTCATATTATTTACGAAGATCTTCGTAAATTTCATTCATATTATGAAGAATATTTTACGAATTTACGAAGGGGTTTCTTAAGAAATCGTCATAAAAGCTTCGTAAAATTATGTTCATAAATTTTATGAAAAGATTCTTATTCTGAATGAATGACGTCTGACCAATTTCGTAATTTTTGTAAGAGTAACATAATTTTTAAATTTTAGGGTGTACTTTATTTTATTCTTATATCCGTATCAATTTCCAAAAATTTCAAAAGAGGAAAACCTGATAAATTATTCAACAACTGTTTATGTGCAATATATGTTATTCACTTCAGATGCTGAAATTGCTTTTTATCAAATTTGTAAAAAATCGTAATAATTTTATTAAGATACGAAATAATTTCATACAAAATATGAAATAATTTCATACAAAATATGAAATAATTTCATACAAAATATGAAATAATTTCATACAAAATATGAAATAATTTCATATAAAATATGAAATAATGTCATACAAAATAATTTCATGCAAAATATGAAGTAATTTCACACAAATATGGCAATACATTATTTGATGTGATTATTTTTGATTTGAAATAGCAAAAGTAAGGAATAATTCTTGTTCGTTTGCTTTAATCCTTTCCTGATAAGAGAGGACTGCGTTTCGAACCGAATTAGAGGCAAAAACGGTCTAAACCCAGACGAATATTTATAGACAATTTTATAATAGTTTAGGTCAGGGGCCTACAAAATATGAAATAATTTCATAAAAAATATTAAATAATTTCTTCAAAAATATGAAATAATTTCTTAAAAAATATGAATTAATTCCTTAAAAAATATTAAATAATTACATTAAAAATATGAAATAGTTTCATAAAAAATATTGTCATAAAAAATATGAAATAGTTTCATAAAAAATATGAAATAATTTCATAAAAAATATGAAATCTATATATATAAAAATGGTGTGAAAAATGTACAGTAATTCATCAATTGAGAACGGCTGGACCGATTTGGCTCATTTTTTTTTCAGTTCTTCGTATTTGCCTGGAGAAGGTTGTTACGAAAGAAAATTTTGGGAAAACCCTCCGGAAAAGTCGGAAAATTGGGAAAATCGAAAAATGCTATTTCTTGCGAGATTCCCACTGTTCCTATCTACTGCTCTCTTTTTCAATCCAAATTTTTTTATTAATTTTCTATTAAACAAAAAAGTTTTCTATTAAACATATGTACGAGTATGTGCTATTTTTCTTGCTGCAATTCATTCGAGTTTTGCGTATTGTTACACTGATTTCGCGTATCACATCGGCAAACGGTACAAGCATTACGATCAATTAAAATTCAACGCGATATTTATCAATTCGAACATTTTTTCAGATAATAAGATTGAGTATAAGAGGTAAGGTTATCTTATTGGATTGCGGGCATTGCAAAATCATAATTTGGGATGAATGCACGATGGCGCATAAACGAGCTCTGGAGGCAGTTGACCGAACGATGAAGGATTTACGACGTGATTTGAGACAATTTGGTGAGTCTATGATATTGCTGCCCGGAGATTTTCTTCAAACGCTTCCCGTCATCCCGAAATCTACTGCCGATGAAATTAATGCATGCCTGAAATCGTGGTCTTTGTGGCGGCATGTCAAGAAGTTGAAATTGACCACGAACATGAGAGTCGCGTTGCAGAACGACTCATCGGCTCTTGAATTCTCGAAACAACTGTTGGCGCTTGGCAATGGCCAACTTACTGTTGATGTTTCCACTGGATTGATATTGATCCCGGCAAATTTTTACGAGTTCACATCGTCGAAGGAGGAACTCATCACAAAAGTGTTTCCAAATCTCGATTAGATTAGTGAACGGGCAATATTAGCAGCGAAGAATAAGAACGTCGATAGCATGAATTTTATTATTCAAAGTAAAATCGACGTCGCTTGATGTGCCAGGAGCTCCGCCGCATAATTTACAGCTGAAGGTGGAATCGATCATAATCATGTTGAGGAATCTGAATCATCCGAAATTGTGCATAGTTCGCGGTTGTCCATTATGAAACTGATGGACAATGTGATTCAGGCGACGATCATCAAGGGAAAATTCAAGAGAAAGTCCTTATCTCACGAATTCCGATTATTCCAACTGATCTTTCATTCCAATTCAAGCGGATTCAGTTCCCTGTACGATTGGCTTTTGCGATGACAATCAATAAATCTCAAGACCAATCGTAGGAAGTCTGTGGAATTAATCTCGAATTTCCCTGTTTTTCGCACGGTCATCTGTACGTTGCCTGTCTTCCGTCTTCGTTGTTTGTTGTTTATCACATCGCTCTCTACTGATTTCGATTCCTTTTAAACAAATCGCATTAAAATTTTAACTATCTGTGTTTTATTATCACTCTGGAGTTTATCTGAAGGCGTTAAATTGGGGCGAGTCGAAGTTCGCCGGGTCCGCTAGTAGTTTCATAAAAAGTATGAAATGGTTTCATAATAAATATGAAGAATCTTCTTAGTAATATATATAATTTTTTTCATATATCTATGAAACATTTCTTTGGCTGAAAAAATAAGACAGATTTCGTAATATGTAAGAAACATTTCGTGATATTCACGATCATAATATTTTCAGTGTACAAAGGATAGAGCCGTGTAGTTCGTGAACGAACTACATAGTTCAGTTGAACGGGTCACTATACTGAACTGGACGAACTAGTTCACACAACTCGTTCATTTCAGCTCAGTAGTTCACTATGTTTTTTTCTTCAACCATATCATTTCGTTCTCTCTTCTCTGCTGTTATGTATTGTTTCCATTTTTACGTCATCATCAATGTATGATTCTACCTATACAAACGCCTTTGGATTAGTTTTTCCAACTCTTCCATTCGTAGTCCAATCAGATTCCTTTAATAGTGGCTTATTTGAACTGGTGATCTACTGAACAAAATTAACTGTTTAACTAAAGTGAGCTGGTGAGCGAAAGAGCTGGTGTGCTAAAGTGAGCTGGTGAGCTAAATGAGCGAACGAGTTCACACAATTAAACTGAACTAAAAAGAGCGATCACTTAAAAGAACTATAGTGCCCAACTCTAATAAAGGTCCCTCTAGATTTAACTTCGTAACGCCACAAAAAAATACAATTTGAATGAATTGCACTGAAATTTGGTATAATTAGTTTATTTATACCCGAAAGCATTCACATGCGATCCATGGTGGAGGTTATTACTTGTTTGTTTTGATTCTATGGAATCGTATGCTTCAATCTACACAAAAAAAAAATTAGGTCTCGAAAACATAAAATTTTTTTGTTGCATAGTGATTTCTAGGATTACTTTTGGGCTAAATAAAATATAGCACCTGTTCCACAAAAGGGTAACAACTCAAAATTTAAATAATATCAGTAGAGGCCAAAAACTGTTTCAGTTAATATTAATGGTATATTACAAAAAAATATCATAGAAAAAATAATAACGCTATTTTCCTTTTAGTTTTTTTATTGATTTTAGAAAAATAACAACTTTTTTGAGTTGTTACTCTTTTCATGAAAAAGTTTGTATATAAATAGTAGTATTATTTTGAGTTGTACCTTTTTAACTGAAAAATCTTACTCGGATTATAAGTTGAAAAGGGCACAACTAAAAATATTACTCTTTAGATGATAATTCGGCGGTCCCATTTGCTTAAACACTGGAGACAATTCGAAATGTAACTCTTTAGTTGAATCTAAAGACGTTATTCTGTAAACACAGAGAGAGTCATAACAGTTTTTTATTATGAAAAAGAAGAAAAATCAACGGACATTTTTTGAAATTGCAAAAAAGCAAAATTTTGAGTTGTTACCCTTTTGTGGAACAGGTGCGATATAATTTTCTTTTTTCGTATGACCCATATTTAATAGAATTAAAAAAATTTTAGCAAATCACTGTGAAGTAGTTCTAATTTGGTAAATAAAATCATCGGAATAATGCATAAACTGAATAAGTCCATTATATATAAATATTACTACATATTTAAATTAAATGCCGTAATTTATTTACACGGTAAATCGGATTTTTTCATGATACAGTAATCCCTCGATTTGTGTCGTCTCGATTTACTTCGTCGAAAAATTGTTTTCTATAAACTTCGATTTCCATCGTCATTCGATTTACGTAAATTTAAAAAAAATAATTCCTCTTTCTGTTTTATAAAAATGTCGTTGCTAGATTTCAATAAAATTAATCTCTGAAGATGTTGGTAAATCCCAACGATAATGAACGTAAAAGCCCATCTAGAAATATTCTAGAGCTAATAAAAAGTGAAATAAAAAAGGTAGATAACTTTTTAAATTGAAGATCGATTCTTGTGGGAAAAAATTAAGAAGGCCTTAAGTCTGTGGATTAAGGACTCAAGCGAAGAACTATTCCCGTGACCACTTCAGTAATTCAAAGAAAGGCTTTACGCTTGTTCAACGGCCTTAAAGATAAATCCACACAACACGAAGATTTTGTCTTGATATTGATTTCAATGCCTGTAGCGGATAGTTTGAGATCAAAAAAGTGCACAATTTCAATGGTCGTCGGAGAATCTGCAAGGGCGGACATTTTTTTCCCACAAGTTTAATCAAATAACCACACTACTCAACAAGTTTTCAATGTCGACGAATTTGCGCTGTATACGTATAATTAATTTGATTTTTTATTTATGTCGTTTCGAGTTACGTGGCGATTTTCCTGAACCAATCTCGACGTAAATTGAGGGATTACTGTAATGCATTGCTTACAATTTATAGAGAAGAAGTCTTCTTCTGTAAAAATAAATAAAAACTACAATAAACATGTAAAAAATCAAGTTGAAAATTCGATAATAATGGTTTATCGGCACTGATTTTTTTTTTTAGTTTATGTAGTAACTCTCTATATGTACAACTATGTTTTTTTTTAAGAATAGGGTAACAACAAAACAAGTGTGTCAACATTTTTTGGAAGGTCAAGATTTTTTTTAAATTTTTTATTAATCTAGTTGAGAATTTGAAAAAAATAAAACAATTTGAACCGTTTAGCTAAATTTTGATTTTTTCGCGAGACATGACCTATTAAATTTTTCATAGTGTGTTTAGAAAACTGCAATTTTCTCTGGAAATATTGAACGGATTCGACTGAAATTTTTGCAGTTAGGTCCAAAACACTTCATAAAATCTAAATATATCATTAACTTTAATTACCAACTGACCATATGAAAAAATTTCAAAATATTTTTTGCATATGCGAATAATTTCACTTTCTGGAGCAGTAATTTGAAATATTTTTTATTTAGAATGCGTCCTATATTGACGTCCACCAGAATCAGAAAAAACATTTTGGTAGATCGCGCTTTGTAAAAATTTGCAGCAAATTTACGGACACTACCTTTTTGAAAATATTTTTGGTTCATTATTACAGGACCTAAAGGACCTTTCAAATATTGTCCAAATTTACAATAGATGAATCCATTAGTTCTGAGTCCAAAAACGCATTAATTTTTTTTCGGCGGATCAAGTTCTCAGCATCGCGAGCTTCCAAACTGTGGATATATAATTTGCAATATCTCCGTCAATTCCTAACCAATCTGTACAAAATCAACGACAAAGGAGACGTGAGAAAAGTCACTTTCATATCTTGTTTCCTAATATATGTTTTCTTAACCCATTAAGAGCCAATTTTTTTACTTTTTGTTTTAAATGCAATGATTTTGGAAAATGCGTTATGGACTGGACTGTTCCTGCGGTGGAAGTATAAATTGGCGATTCTATTAACAAACAAACAACACCTAAAGCTTTATTAAAGTTAATAATATATTTAAATTTTAGGAAGTGTTTTGGACCTAACTGCAAAAATTTCAGTCGAATCCGTTCAATATTTCCAGAGAAAATTGCAGTTCTTAAACACACTCTGAAAAATGTAATAGGTCATATCTCGCGAAAAAATCCAAATTTTGCTAAACGGTTCAAATTTTTTTATTTTTTTCGTATTCTCAACCAGATTAATAACAAATTTCAAAAAAATCTTGACCTTTCAAAAAATGTTGACACACTTGTTTTATTTTTACCCAATAACATCCCATATAAAAAATTTACGATTTTAGGATGTCAACTGAAATAGAATTGTATAAACTTACCCATTTTGCCTGATTCACTTGTTTAAAACCCAATCGAGAAAAATCAATAAATGATATCCTGTTATCAATGAAACCGAGAAAATTGGCACTTCAAGCCAATAGCACAATAGGTCACTTGAGGTGATGATTTGTTTTTTGTTAGTTCAATCAAGGGAAAACTTTTCTCACTCAAACAAGAACATTATCCACAGACACCACCGGAAAGACGGACACTTTTAGGTTATTGCACTTTTCCCACACTTTACGAGAATTGCACCAGACACACAACAAAGTGGACTTTCGAGCGCTGAATGCAAAATGCTCGGCTGATTGTAAACGAGGAGCTCTCTTCTACTTGGAATGAAAGAAATAAGGCGCGTTTTTTTAATTTCTGCTTTTATTGTTATAATTTTATTCGTTTCTTTATTTTTTTGATGATAATGCGACAACAACGAATCTACTTAAGACACACTCGAGTTCTTTTTGACGGATGGACTTGGATTATGATTTATTTATTTTAAGCAAAAAATACAACACTTGGTCCGACTACAATGAGCGATTGCACATATGTTTTGCACGAGCGAGAGATAGGCTTTAGTGTGAGGGCTTTATACGTAGATCAGTTGCTTTGCCACGGCACGTTTCGAGTAAATCACAGCTCTCTACCGCTACAGTCCACAGAGCCCGGAACGACAAGTGTGTTGTGTTTATTTAAATGCGTCCACGAATGAACTGAATTGAGCTGAAAGTGAGACTAAAGCTTGAACAAAAAACACAACGTCCCATTGAAAACTGTATTCCCAAGCGTACCCACACCCCTCGCATTGTGAGTTGCTTTTTGAGGAGGAGAGTAAATTTGGGTTTGCGCGCGCTCTACCTTTAATACAGTGGAATGTTTTGGCTGATCGTGTTTTAAGCTTGTGTTTTTTCCCAACCGCATATTTTAATTGGCATTTTAATAATTTTTTGTTCCTCAAAATTCTTAGACTTCTATATAAATACTTTGTATACCCTCAGCTTATAGGGATAAAATGTATATACAACTGGCGGATACCCGTAGCCCCCAAATTTCATTTAAGTGATATAGAAGGTTTAGGTTTAGGTTAGGGTGGCAGCCGTTTTCTTTTTTATTTCTTCAGCTCACCAGACCAGTTTAGGTCCCTAGTGGTACCACGGGCTAAAATGCCCTTCATCGAAACCAACCTGTTTGATATACAAATGTATCGATAGCACGAATATTGGTACTGAAAAGATCTGTTAGGCTGCCTAGAAAGGCCGACCCCAGTAGGTCCAGTCGTCGTTTACTCAAAGCGGGACATCGCATAGGAAGTGCTCAATGCTCTCCACTTCTTCCTCATCTCTACAGCTTCTGCAGAAGTCATTGGAGTTAATACCCAATCTTCTGGCGTGTTCGCCGATCAGGCAGTGTTCCGTCAGAACTGATACTAACGTAGATAATCTTTTCCTTCCAGTGCGAGGAGATATTTTGACCTTCTCAGGTCATACCTTGGCCAGATTTGTCTAGCTACCCTACAGGTGCCGATTTGTGTCTATCTGTCGTTGGACTGCCTGATTGTCTCTTGCCTTATCCAAAGCTTGCACGTGGATAGTGGCGCACCAATATATGCAAATTCTTAGAGAATTTGTAAAGTCGTCCCTTTCCTAGCAAGTTCATCGGCTTTGCAGTTCCCCGGGATATCCCTATGCCCAGGCACCCATATGAGGTGTATATTAAACTGCTCAGCCATCTCGTTAAGAGATCTGCGGCAGTCGAGGGCTATTTGTGAATTTAGGGATGTGGCCTCCAGAGAATTGATGGCAGCCTGGCTGTCCGAGTAAATGACAACGCCAGTGTTGGTTACTATGTTCCGCCTCAGCCACTTGGCGACTTCCCATATTGCCATTATTTCGGCTTGATAGACACTGCAGGTATCTGGTAGTCTGTGAGCTATATCCAAATTAAGTTCTTCACAGTGTACTCCGAAGCCAACCTTTTCATCAAGCTTCGAACCATCCGTATAGAAGTGGAGATGGTTTCTATTTCCGGGTATTCTGTCATCCCATTCATCCCTGGCTGGTATCATAGTGATGTAGTTCGTCTCAAAGGTGCGCACCGTTGATATATAGTACACTCGGTCGGTTACCATATCACTACACTTTGATATCCTCATGTACCTCCACATTGATAGGCAGTTTAATCTTAGTGCCGCTTTGGTTGTAACTTCTCTCGCCACAACATTAATCGGCAGTATATGGAGTAGGGCTTGTAGAGACTCAGTCGCTGTAGTCCTTAATGCTCCGCTTATGCACAGGCAGGCAGTTCTCTGAACCCGTGATAGCAGGTTTGTGATGGTTAGTTTGTCAGTTGCCGTTCACCATACCACAATGCCGTATAACGGTATTGGACGAACCACTGCTATATATATCCAATGGACAATTTTAGGAGAGAGGCCCCACCGCGACCCTACAGCCTTCCTGCAGGAATATAGGGCGATGTTGGCCTTCTTCACACGTTCCAGTACGTTTTGTCTGAATGCCAGTTTCCTATCCAAAATTATTCCTAAAAATTTTGCACTTTCAGAAAAGACTAGATCTGTTCCATTTATACGAGGAGTAGGACATTACTCATCCTAGTAAAGAGAACCAATTCTGTCTTGTTTGGGTTAACACCCAAACCGCTGCTTCTGGCCCATCTAGCCAACTTGTTCAGAGCCACCTGTAGAAAATCTCGGAGGATGTTTTCGAATTTGCCACTCACTGCGATTGCCAGGTCGTCCGCGCTAGGTTCCAAATTAGTGGAGACAGTACTCCTCCTTGTGGGGTCCCTCTGTTTACAAACCTTGTTAGAGTTGTGGACCCTAGACATGCTGTTATACGTCTTCTGTTGAGTAGTCTTTGAATTAGTCTAATCAAGCTAGAGTTCACCTTTAGATGTGACAATGCCGCGATTACTGCATCTGGGTGTACTTATGTTGTTAAAAGCCCCTTCTATGTCAAGAAATGCCACCATGGTGAATTCTTTGAAATGTAGGGACGATTCGATAGTGCTCACAAGTTCGTGCAGGGCTGATTCTGTAGACTTTCCCTTATTGTAAGCATGTTGGTTCCCCGACAGGAGTTTTGTATCCAGGTTTTGCCTAATGAAATAATCTAAAAGTCTTTCCAGACTTTTCAATAGGAAAGAGGATAGACTAATTGGTCTGAAGTCTGTTGGCCTAGTGTGCGATATCTTCCCCGCTTTGGGTATGAATACCACTTTGGTATCCCTCCATCGATTCGGGATGTATGAAAGCCTAATACAGCTAACATAAATTATCTGCAGCCAGGGGATAATGTGCTTTAACATTTTCTCCATTTCTGCTGGGGTGATGGCGTCTGGTCCAGGTGACTTGAATGGCTCAAAGCTGTTTATAGCCCAGCTTATTCTAGATCTCTCAGTCAACAAGCCAGCGATGTTCGCAGTCCACTCGCACTCTTGTTGGTCCTGCTGATCCTCGGGCTCTGTTGATGAGTTCCCCGGGTTTTTTGTCCAGTTGTTTGCCTCATCCTGCAAACACCCCACTGTACCCACCTCAGCCTTGCGGCGTCGGAGACCTTTTCCACTTCGCCACAGAAGGAATACCAAGAGCGTCATTGTATCTTCCTAAGCTCCTTCTTATATATAGAAACATGTGCTGTGTTTCGTATAATTATCTCGGGACCCAGAAATAGAGTTTAGATAAATTAGAAGACTACTGCATTCTTCATGCCAATGCACTTTCCCAACGTATGGATGCTGTCGCTTTAACAGAACCGCATGTTTACATATATATATATACATACATAAACGAATAATTTCTTTTACTGATCCAGCCATGGCCTCAAATGCATACATGCCAAATCTCAAGCCGATTCGTGCAATGCTTCTCTACACGTTTCTTTTTTCAATAATAAAGGCGTCATGGCGGGGTCTCGCCTTGCCCAGTGATGTGTTACCCCCAATGCTCCGCTAAATCACTCATATTGCTGTTAAGTGCATATGTGCCAAATTTCAAGGAAATGGTTCCCGATATATTTCGTTCTCAATAATGGAGTGGTATGAATGGAGCCACGCCCCCTTTCCAAAATCCCCAATGCTAACATATGTTCTACATTTCGATCTTCTACAATCAACATTTTGTGAGATATTCGAATTAAAAATATTGCCCCACCCATTAACGCTATCCCATCACTTTTGGCGGAACTACTAATATTTACTCAAATAACTTACAATCCAAATTTTGTTCTCTTACGATAAATAGCTTTTTATCTGCGATCAATAGTTTTTTATACAATATCTCTACACATTCTGAGATATCCGAATTGTATATAATACCACGCCCACTTTTGGTGAAAGTACTAACATTAACTCCAATAACTTACAATTCATATTTCGTTCTTCTATGATCAATAGTTTTGAGATAATACAGTTTTAACTAATGCTACGCCTACTTTTGCCACACTCACTAATCCGATCCTTTCAATCTTTTTTGAAGTTTTTGATAATAACGTTCTTCCATGATCAACATATTATGAGATATTTGAATTGTAAATATTGCCACGCCCTCTTATTGTTTCCCGCCCACTTTTGGTGAATGTACTAATATAGACTCCAAATTTCGTTATTCTGCGGTCAATTGCAACTGAGATAAAAATGTTTAATTGGTGTTTTCAGTGATTCTA